>QOCX01003080.1:1818-18614 GCA_005959815.1 Sarcophaga bullata
AAGCTTTTTCCATTCCAAACGAAATTGAAATCTCTTCCCATTTGCGAGGTTCATGTCTGTGTTTATTATAATAAAAAAAAACCGTAATGGTTCGAATATTTGATAAACATTATTTAGTGACTCAAACAACAAAATACTCAACAGGGTAGCAGACGTCTAAGTCTACAGTCGTATACACTCAGGATTAACATTGCGCTTGTTTAAATAATTTGTATTCATAAAGATAAAATTTATACCCAGTACAAACCATTATTTGGTGAATGTATTAGAAAATTTTTCACTATAAAACCTTAATCGAAAGTATGGATAAAATGAGCCATAAAATAGCCCTAGAAAGGCCAACTCAGATTTGCAGATAAATTCGAANNNNGACAAAATTACATCCAAACAACTGATTCTATTAGCGTGTGTATTATTTTGCTTTTATTTCAACCGCACATTATTAGAAGTTTTACATTTGATAAGGCAGTGACCTACAACCGTTAAGGCATGTATTTGATAGTAAAGATAGGATGGCACAATAATTATTCGTACTTGAGCTTGTGCTAAATTTACAAATTGGATGTCGGTTTATGTATTCCTTACTTTCAAAATCTGAATTTTCTGGTATACAAAGCCTTTAGTTAGGACTATGAACTAGCTTCTCACATCACTTATGTTCTGTATGTTAATTTTGTACATGAGTGGCTGCAGCTACAGTTTAAAGCCGAGTTGTGAGATACATTTTCATGGTAATTTTATTTACTTTCAGAGTTTTTGGCCAGAAATCTGCTAAAAAGGAAGTCACCGAAGAAATATTCTTTTAATATTTCATTTTGTTGGCGATGTCTGGACCTGGCGTTTGAAAAGTGGCCTTACAACTAATAACCCAATACACTACCTACTGTACTACAGCGACTCCTGTAGTCTATCCAATATACTGGCATCCTTAATCTATTTCTAGATACCTAATCACGTATACTACCTTGACGTCTATTCTTGTTGCAGGCATTGTATAGGAAGATACAATTTCTTGACTAGTATGAGGGCATGTACAATATTGTTAGACACTATTGGACTGAACTGATTAAAAGTACCACGATAGTCTACTTTATAGGCTTGCTAAACTATGAGAGTATAAGTGATTAATTCAATTCCATCTAGCGACCCTTTTTGCCTCACATATTAAAAAAACGAGAAATAATAATTCAATTTGTCCCGTCTTACCCCTGCTTCTCCTGTAACTATCTTTTCTTTTTGCACACACAAGGTATTGTAGGACTAGGTGGCAAGGATAGGTCTCTTAGTAAAAAAAACTGCTCGCTTCTTTTTCCTAAATTTTGCACGATTAATTTCTACCAGAGCTATGGTTCTGTGGATGACGAGAAGATTATGTCTCACTCCATTTGTCAGAACCTGTCTCTTAATATTAAGAGGCGAAGGCTAAACTCCCCAATATATAAATATGCCTGCAATAGCAAGGTTTGCGGTATCACAATAAACCGTACTTCTGGCTGGGTCGTAATCCTGACTGAAGGGTTGTATGCACGTCTGTCTCTCTCTGTCGCCAAGCCTTGATCAGCTCACATCATGTTATTTCAGTAACAGCTAATCATAGCTTACTTTATTAAAATATCGTAATGCCGTCCTCAGTTGATGACTTATAACGGAAAAATAGATAAAACAGGATTTGATTTAGGCGAGTACAGACCTCGCATATTATCAAAGCTTTATAATGACAGCTTTGTGCTCAGATGTACTGAATTGTAACGACTGCTGTGCCTTTGCCGTGTTGATCTCCAGCGAAAACTTTAGGAACAATCCGTAAAGGTCGAAGAAAGAAACAGCGATTGTTATACAAGGATTATGATTGAAGTGCATGGAATTGAATTCTAATTCTAACAAGTTAAGTAAATTACAGTTTAAACCACAAGAAGAATATAAATGAGGAGAAGAAAAATAGAAATTGCTTGACAAAGTACCAAAAAAAATTTCATTGATTAAGCCATCAATGTTAAGCACTGACACACATTAAATAATATTTGGTTTTGCATCATAATCTTTTAAAAAGGCAGTTTGAGAAAAAACCCACGTCTCAGTTATATAATAACAAATTATCGTTAATAACCTGAAATTCAATTCATTAATGCTCACGTCATAACTCAGTTGTAACAAGTTATTAAAGATATGTAAACATGATAACAATTAAGAATTTAACATGTGTCCAGCTGTCGGGCCTTTGTCTGTTCTGTCTGTCCGTCCGTCTACCTGTCTGGTCTGTCTTTCTTGTGTTCCTTTTGCATGTTGTGGCTCAGTACTGCATAACTGTCGACAAGCTGTCTATTTTAAGTCAGGTCAGTTGGCTGGTATGCAAATATTCATGGCATAGCGTTACATTTAAGATTTTCGATTAAAAGACTTGAGCTCTCAATTTAGCTGTTCGGGGTTGGAAAAATCAGTTGTATGGTGGTTTACTTGTGCTTGAATGGAGGCATTAGAAAAAGTTAATGTGAAAACACCTTAAATTCACATTGTCTGATGTAAGATGAATTAAAGCTGATAAAAATTTGAGTTTGTAAAGTGAATTTAAATCAAACAAACAAATATTTCCTACACTCACAGGCAAAATGTTTGTAACATAAAATGAACGTCTTTTATATAACAATTTCTAGTGTTGTTTGCTTTTATTGGATATACTTCACTGCTTGTAATCAATTGACACTGGATTTCTCTCTTGGAATTTTTAATCTTTAACTACCATCTTATATGACACATCATGGGGAGCACACTCTTGCAATAGTTTCTCAATAATGTTGAAATATTTCCTTTAAATATTGGTCACCTCCTAATGTCGGTGTGCGCGTGAGCACCCTTTGTTTTTGTTTTTTCCGTTGATATCATAAAACTGTCATCATCAACATGGAATGCTTAAACAAACAAAAAAAAAAAAAAAAACTTAACCTGTTCACTGTGTAATAAACAGCTCATAAATCGTATAACATCATTAGACGACCTGGAATGAGTGATGCTAGAATTAACTTAGAGATAAAGTTTATATTCGGCCTGATTAATTACCATTTATGCTGGTATTTATTTTAGCGATTTCATTATCAATTAAGTGATTAAAGAATGCGTTCGATTGAAGAAGAAACAAAACAAAATTAATTGTTCTCGCAAAACAATTCAAAATTAAAAAACTTCTCGAAATCTCTGAAACTCGGCTTAATCTGTTGCTTCAGGAAAATTCACAATGAATTATAACAGAAAACTTTTAAACCAAACGAAAACTGTTCACACTACTGGCCATTTTTTTATTTGACTCTTTAAAAGGTCCAACGGGATAATAATATTGAACGTTTCGTATGTTTAAGAATAAAAAATGAATCAGAGGAGGTGTAGGGCAAAAACGTGCTTCAAGCTGATAATAAGACATATCGCAGAACATCATTAAGTAGTTTATGGCAAACGGTTTTTCCCCAAAAAAAATTTTTTTATTTTTTGTTTTTTTTTAAACCCGGTTTTTTTTCATAGTAAAATAATGCTAACGATAGGCACCAATTGTCTCCTTTCATTAAATTACATGGCCATCCATGTATGCTATTGTGTTGCTCACAGACCACTGCTCTATTGAAAGCCATGTCGATGAACTCAGTTATCCATCGCATGACTGTGTTAGAGTGTTAGAGACCTGATTTTGCCATAAAAAAACGGAGATTCTTTGCCTTTGTCGAAACTCTTCAAAATAGGATTAGGGATGTAGTAACAGCTATTGTAGAGTCAGTATGCTTTCTTATATGATCTCAATAATCCTAGAGTTGTATATAGGATTCTGGTACCACAATGGGTATAATTTCTAGCCTAAGCGGAATCTTATCCTTCAACAAGTCTCCGCCATGTTAACCAAACTATTCGCATTTTTTTTTATCACGAAGTTTAACTTGTTAATATTTTGCTGTATATACAGAAACTGTAATCTTTTCATGTTACTAAGCCCGTGGTGGTGTGTTGATATACAGTCAAAGAAAAAAGTCTACACACACCGCTGTATGTAGACTTTTTTCGCTTTTTATTTTTTGCTATTTTATCAAATTGAAAAGGTGTTTATAGCGTTGGTTTAAGGCCGTTGCAATCAAATACGTTCGAAGACAAAACAATATAAAAATAAACCTAAAATTATTAATAACAGAAATATAGGGGCAAAGTTTAAACAATACAACGTGGTATGTGTAGAATCTCAGGGTACTTAACTTTGATTACAGGCTCAGTACTAATCATTCTTGAAGAAGTTGAATCTTGCATTACGTTCGTTTATGTACCTCGGATAATGTTGATGCCGTTTCTAACAGAGTTGAAAAACTGTTCTCCTATTTATGCATGCATGATGCTTTACATATATTCCAGGCGCACTATGCGCTTACTTAGATTTTGATTTGACAGTTGATTCCAGTGGTGTGTGTTTCCACAAGATGATAGGATGTTGTCGTAATGAGTTTAAATAATGCACAGAATATTATTAGAGAAATATCTGTTTTTATTTAATTGCCCATCTGTAATATATATTCGCGATTACAATGCAGCGTTATTACACCACATCAGGCTGTGTTTTTAAACTTACTCATAAATGGTGGTACTTCAGTTTACCGGTCGAATTTCAAACGATAGAATTTGAGAAACTTTTTATAAGATTTTTTATTTATTCCTTAGAGATTTTGCCATTTTTGTCAGGCTAAATTTGAGAGGCTTATTGAGTATAAAACGCATCAATGCTTCGTGGTCTTATTTTAATTCTTTTTTTATTTTTGCTTTTGTTGAGTTCAATTCGAATAGGACCCTACTGATGCAATTCGTTTTCTTATATAGGAAGATGGTTTAAAAAAGGAAAGAGCGAACAGTGTGCGTCTTTTTTTTTTTTCTGACTGATCAGATATACTTAACGACGTCCGTCAACTATTTTCTTTTTATATAATTCTCACTTTATCCTCTACTGCAAGTAACCGTACACCTAAAGTTGGACACACAATCACAAGCAACCCAGATCCTCTGGTGAAATCTAATCACGGCTCTCGGCACTTGAAGTTTACACACTACCAATTTAGGCACCCAAAATCGGGGGAGGTAGTGGATGTCATTACTTTTTGTACGAAAATTTGACTCTCAGAGATATGAAAGAAATGAGGGGACCACTACTGAGTTTACCTACTAACGACTTGATCTATGTAGTATTTGAATTGTTATGATTCCCATGCCCCCTTCTCTATGGTATACAATATTTATAAGTCCAGTATTGCAAGTGCATTGATCATTGAATATAGCATACGGACAACAGATTTCTGGTAAATATCTGAGATTAAATTGAAATTTCTATGAAAAATTTCTCCAAAAATTTATCGTTTGGAGTCGTTTTTAAACTATAGGTCTGGCCACTTATGGGTAAAATTAACACACAAGTTATGAGAAACTAGGTCGTAATCCTGACGGAAGTATGAATGTAAACTTTAATATTAAAAACAATGTAAATTTAAAAGAGTGGTCAAAGTCCATCTTTAAAATGCCTAGAATATTTAAATAAGTCATTACGCAAGTTATTCTTACATCATAAACTCATATAAGTAGTCTTACAAACTAACAAAAAAAAAAAATTCAAAACGCAAAGTGCGTTTTTGATTTTACAAAGTCTAATTGCTTTTTAATGAAACCATTGTACCAGATTTTCTTTTTGTTTGTTTTTCATTTTTTTTACACGTTACAACACGTATACACGTATACGTATTTTGTTTGATGTCTCTCTGCTGTAATCGAGTACTTGAGTGACCAACTTGTATGGAAATTGAACCATAAGAGTTACACACTTCCTGCTTTAGCCGGCAGATGTTTGTTACTACACTTAACGAAAAGTGTGTGTGTGGGTTAGAAAATATTTTAAGTGATGCTGCATACGAAATATTCGAAGTGATTATTGAGTAATAGTTTAAAGATGAATTGTAAGGAATACCATTTATGGCTTAAAAAACCGATTAAATAGTCGAAAAAAAAAATTATTTTTTAAACTCTTTTTTAGTATAATTTCTGTCAGTGTTATTAAAAAAAATTTTCTCCCAAAAGAAAACTTATATTTCTTGTTTAACATATGCAATCGACAATATTTAAAAAAAACTTTCTCTACTTATGACATGTGGCATGGATTTTTTTTTCTCTTATATTTCACTTGTGGTATAAACCAAACACATTTTGAAATTCATGTTCCCATGAAAAACACAAAAAAATCAATATTGGGTGCGTTAAACGCAAATCGAATGTAAGTTTTTGAGTATCGCATTTCTTTACTTGTTTTCTTTTTCCTTTAATTTTTTTTTTCTTTATGATTTTGTAATTTTCTTCACTATAAATTACAAGTTTATAGGAAACCTTCAAGCTAATGTGAGTAATAAAAGGCGTTAAATTCAATTTAAAAATTCCTTTTTTTTTGGTTAGTTTTTCTGCCAACATTAAACATTTTAATGTGCATGCATGTGTTAGATTAGGCTTGTCTAATGTTGTCTTAAACTGCCTGTTTCGCTGGCATCATCGTCATACAAATCTTATCATATTTCCGACAATTTGTTTTAAGCAGCGCATAAATTTTTATTTTCTTCGCTCCACTTTTCTTTCTTTGCATTTTAGAAGAAAAAGAAACTGATACGGGCAGTGTCTGTGATTGGCGTCCAGTTAAACAACATTAAAGATTTCATCTTCCAAATAAAAGTGCGTAACTTGTGAACAGTGAAAGCTTAACAAATACTTCGCATACATGTTCGATCACACAATACACTTTTAACTTCATGTGGCAATTTTAAATATAAAGAGGTTTCAAGTCTGACAAAAGAAACTATTCGGTAGGTACCATTACCTGCCTGTTATGATAGCATCTAAAACAAACATCCCAGAAAGTCCATGTACTGCAACCCCTTGTGAAAATTATAGAATTTCCAAAGAAGAGATTGTTTTTAAGCGACCCTATAGTTCATTGAGAAGTATGTCGATATTCTAGACTAGAGCTCGAGGCTTTAAAGCTTAGGCTTTGTCATATTGAAAAAGGTAATGTGAAGAAAATATTTCTTCGGATGTCATCCTCTTAACAGGACTTCTAGCAAAAGCTGTGAGAGTAACTAATAGCCATGCTACTGTAGCATATACGTTTGTGAAAAGAAGACTTGATTACGCCGTAAGCCGGGTGGGAATAATTGTAAATAATTAAAGGGACCATAGGTACTTTCAAAGGGTACTTAACTTTGGCATCTTTGTAGACCACAAGAGATCAATGAGCATCTAGTATATACCGAGAAAGTCATTGTTTGGTGCACATTTCCAGATTTCCTTACGAATGGCCATAATCGTTAACGGCGAGTTTTATAGTTTGATGATTACCAATTTATTTTGTACTTAATTGAAAAATCTGGACACCGAGGACTTGCGCTCATGGACATCTTACGCGGAGAACGTGCAATTTCACCTTTCTAGACTTTTTCTTATGTGGTTTTCTTAAGTCGGCACTCACAGTAGTCCTCGTGGCCAATATAATTCTTGTTATCTGACAAATTTTGCCTGATTAATGTGCTACTTGCATTACTGATTCCGTGCGAGCATCGGATGGCATTCTGGCGATGTTATTGGTGATCTTCGTAGGATGCTAGGAGATCCAGTTCTAGTTATATCATCTAATTGCAGTTGTTTGATTCGGCTTATAGCTTTCATTTTAATACATTTTTTTCCAGAAGTTAGGCATTATTCTATGAAAGCATTCCTTATTACATTTCTTATATAACAGCATGAAATAACATCGATTTTTCTATCGAAAATCCTAAGTTTTCTCAGCATCAAATTTTAATGCAGAGTTCAACGCATATATATCTCTAGGTAAAGAAATAAATCTATCCAGAGAGGTAACGTAGCCATGAGTATTTTAAATCAAATCCTGGGAAATGAATTTCAGTCATGTTCCAATCTCATTCAAATAAATCATCTGGGAAGCCCTCCTATTCCATAGTAAGTCGAACGACATTTTCTAAGATTTTACATTTCAAGAAGGAAAAGCGAGCATGGATTTGCTAAAAATTTAGATCTCGCAAAGCCACCTTACACTGTACTACCACTTCAAAAAAAAGAAGAGTTTTTTTTCATTTCTTATAAACTGATTACGTTGGTAAACATTATAACTACTTAAAGCCTTTTTGTTTGGCATATTAATGCATTTCATTGAGCATAATCAAACGTATTTATTTTAAAGCAACGCAAAAAAAAAAAAAAAAAACAAAAAGTAAAATTGCACTAAAACAGCTGCTGTAAAATATTGAATAAAAAAAGAAAAAAAAAAACTGAAAAAAATTAAAAAAAAAATCCAAGTCTAACAAACAAGTGCGTTACGCATAATGGCTTACAATATTTCATGACTCGAAACATTTGTAAGATTATATGGTTATGATTTCTTTCGTATTCTCTACCAGCTTTTGTTAACTGTCCATCTGTCGGTCTTATTTTAAACTATCCATATATGCAGTATGCAGTATGTATGTGTAGTTAAGTGTGTAAACATACAAACATTTCATAAATAAATGTTTAAATTTGTAATTTGTCTCAAGTAAAATGAGCATTTCTTAACAAATTTGTTTGCTTTCAAACAATTCATACATACATACATACATACATATATACATACATACAGATATCAGCATCAACTCGATGTCATTGTAGAAAAACTATTGAAAAAAACTGTTTTTTTTTTCTCTATTTTTTCAGTTGTTGACTTGTGGCGAACGCACTGGGTGATCAGTTTACATAAAAAAAAAAACAAAAAAGAAAATAAAAAATTATTATTTAAATTTGACCATAAATTTAAACATCAAGGAAGAAATCAATGAACGTATTAAGTGTTTAGGTGGAGTGGTTCACAAGAGGTCTCTCTCTCTCTCATTCATTTCAAAATTCATAAAAATTGTTTAAGTTTTACATGTAGGCTTACGGAAAACACAGTTTTTATTAAATAATCCCTTAAGATTTGATTTTTTTTTTAAATAATGAGTCTTGTTTTAATCGCAAGTATTTGTGAGAAAAAAAATTTCTCAAGAAAATAAAGCAAATAAAAGAATATGTTTAGCGGGGGCAAAAGTCATATTTTTTTTATAAAATAATTATAATGATCATTTATAAAGATTAAATATGTTAAATAAAAAAGTTTATTTAGAAAAATTAAATGTTTTTAAAACATTTTCTGCTTTGCCTTAAGTAGCCAGAAAACATATTCAAATGGTTTACAAAAAAAGTTCGTGTCTTAAGTCTTTTGTTATTTCTTTTTGTTATTTCCTCCTTGTATGCTTATTGGGATTAAGTCTGTTTGAAATATTAAAAGAATACAACAGAGTTTTCAAATGTAAGATGTTCTGTATTATTTATCATCGTCATTATTATTATCGTGCAATATTTCGAAAGAATTCTTTACAAAAAAAAAAAAAAAAAAAAAAAAAAAAAAAAAAAAAAAAGTTCTTCGATTTAAACCAGAAGCCGCATAGACTTTGTACTGCGTGTTTAACGGGAAATATTTTTAAAGCAAGGATCATAAAACTAACAAGCCTACAGTCATTATTGGGTCAAATATATACTTGAGTTGGTTGTTAGTCTATACATACCCACATGATTCATCCATATACACCTTCAGTCAGTATTATGATCATCCTCCTTACAGCCCACTTATGTCGGGTGTGTAAATTAATTCATGAGTGGCGAAACATACAGTTTAAAGTCGTTTCCGAACGACAGATTTTTGAGAAACTAGTCATGGCAATTGAATTTACACTCAGAGTTTTTGTCAGAAATCTGTTGGAGATATCTGATCTAGGGTTTGAACCGTGGCCTCACGTCTAATAAGCCAACACACTGTTTAATAGTCTACAACCTTAGCTTGGTAGTAAATGCTTTCAGTCGCATTTAATACACAAACATTGATATTTACTTTACCCAGCTGTCGTTATTCTAGTTAGGAGTATACTGCCTTAATCAGACAACTGTCAGGAACTATGGTAGATTCAAAAAGGGTGCCACATACATGCTTCAATCAGAAAATATTCGAATGATTATTTTAATGCGGATATAGAACAAACATTAACGATAAACAAATAATAAGAAAACAACAACGAATTTATAAGAATGAGAACAAAAAAAGATTAAATTTGAAACAACATCACTACATAGAAACTCCTCGAATATAAAGGCTGGGCCATTTAAAAGTTCAAATTTAAAAGTTTTCTAAATTTATATTTTTGTTGCAAAGTACAATAGTTTCGGTTAGAAATGGAATATAATTTCATTAGATTGTACCAATTTTTGTACACTTCTGTCTAGTTTATGGGTTAGTATTTCGGAAATGGCATCATGAGTGTTGGCCTTCAAATGCTCAATTGTCTCTGCTATGTTTGCATAACACTTTTCTTTAACAGCACTGCACAGAAAAGAGTCCAACGGTGTCAAATCCCAGCTTCTTGGCGGCTAATTGACGTCATCATTTCAGCTAATTAAACGGCCATCAAAAGTTTGACGCAATAAAACGATTGTGGCATGAGATGTGAGGCAAGTAGGACCATTCTGTTCAAACAAAGCATCGTTCACATCAACACCATGACAAGCGGGTACAAATAAATCGATTATCAATGTGCATTAGCTGTCTTCATTTACCATAATGGTTGCGCCGTCCTCATTTTCAAAGAAAAATGGGCCAATGATGCCTCCGCTTCACAGCCCGCACCAATCAGTCACTCGTAATGGTAGCAATGGTGGCTTCTGTAAGACCTTTTGCTTTTTAACGTACCCATCAAGGTGACAATAAGCTTCATCCGCAATATGATTTTTCTAGCAAACTCGACATCATCGTGCAGTTTCGCGTTGGTCCAATAAATTCCAACGTTGCTCAAGCTTAGATCGATTCATAAGGTTCAGTGGGGATAACATATTGAATTTTGTAATAGAATGACATAAGTATTGGCAGATTTGAAATACCTGATGGTTCAAAATTAAACCTGTAAATGACGCACCCGATAGAAATGACATGAGTACAATCAAAAAATAATAGCTAAAGAAACGTTTTTTGCATTATATTGAGTCCAACATGCACTCAAATACATATTAAACTACAATATTCAATGCTTTGAAATCCAAATAAATTCTAGAATATCTTGCAAGAACAAAAAAAAAAAAACGAAAAACAGTCGACTGTTTCTTGTAAAACAAAACTGTTACATAAATACCTTGATTGGTATCAATTTCTTTAAAAGCTGCCATGCACATGCATTTAAATATGAGGTAAAATTAAAATAAACATCGTAACTGAAATAGCATTTAAACTCTAGGGTCTAGAGTAACAACAGTAGTTGACCACAGAATTGTGAATGGCTTAGTTGTTGCTATTGGCCTGTAAGATATTTTTTTTTTCGATATCAAATAACATACCTCTCGTATTAGCATCACAATTACATGCTTGCGTGGTACTGATTTATTTGACACAAATTTTAGTAAAAGATCTACCGAATTGATAAGAAAATCTTGTAACGATATAATTAAATTTAAATTACAACAACAACAACAACTGTTATATTCTTTGATGGCCAGCTAGACAATTACTTGAGCAGATAAAATAATTAAGTACTTCCTTTTTTCTTTGACAAAAAATGAAAATAAGAGCGGGTAATGGGGGCCCCAAAAAAATAATAGAAAACTAAAAGGAAATTTTAAAATAAGCGAAGACAAGTGTATCAAGCGCTTAGATTGGCGAAGAATAAAACAACAACAACAATACAACCAACATTCTCTTGTGGTCATTAAAATGATATTGACCAGTAAACATGAATATGTATTGTATCATGTAATGACCAATTTACTCTCGTTATACGCCGCTTATAAAACAAATAAAAAACTGGGCCTTTCAAGTAAAATTTAATGTTTTGCGTTGGCTTGTAGTCGGGCAACAAATTAGAAGACACTTTTCCCGTTGTTATTTTATAAATCACCCCGAAGTAGACTTCAAGAGCGAAAAAAAAACTCAAAGAAGAAAAAAATGATATTTCAAACCCAAACCTGAACAGCTTTGAAATAATACCGCACTAAACTCTCTCTTGTGCGTATGTGTGTGTGTCTGTGCTGGCGTGATTTTTTATTGTGTACTTGTTAAGATACAAAGTAATTGTGAATGCGTAACAGCATTTTTTAAATTTGCGTAAAAACTTCTTTTTCCAACATGAAAACGTATAAACCGAAATTGAAATTATCTTCGTCTGTCAGTGTCGCTGCATGAAGTGAAAAGACGCAACATTTGTTTTTTTTCAAATTTTTTTTTTCATTTTATTTTGCCAATTGTGTGGGCAGTGCCTCATTTTCTATATTCATTTAAAGTGTGTTTTGTTTCTTTTTGTCTTTCTATGTTTATTTCAACAATTAATGAGGCCCTCTTAAGAGAAATGTTTTTTTTTTGTTGTATTGTTTTAAGTTCAAATGACATGCAAACATGCAACTTTTGTTACGTTCAAGAAAAAAAAAGAAAAAATTTGAAACCAAATTATAATGACAATATCACACAATATCAGGTACCACAATTGTTTTTACTTCGACTTTTTTGAAAGAAATGTTCATTCACATCCACTCTTTGTCCAAACTGAAGTAATATGTTCAATAGGCTACTGCGATTTCTTTGACTTCGAGGCATCGGTCCATACAAGAGAGCTGTTTTCCATTTTTAATCGGATTTAAGCTATGAAAGAGCCGATGTCGATGTCTAGTAGATAGTGTGTTGGCTTATTAGATATGAGGCCATGGCTCAAACTCCAGCTCACACAAAATTATTTATTCGGCGTCTTTCTCTTAACAAATTTCTGGCAAAAAATCTGAGAGGAAACATAATTTGCCACGAAATGTCTCAAAAGTCTGTATTTAAGCAGTTGGTCCCACCATTCATGTATAAAATGAACACACACAACATAACAGGTGCAAGAAGCCAGGTCATTGCAACTATTCTGTCAGGATTACGAATAGTTGCAATGACCAGTTATGTATACATGTACATATGTATGTATGTATGTATGTATATGTATGTAGAAAGAAGACCAGATGATGTTATTAGAAATCGTCATAAGAAGAATGCTTCTCGCAACATATTTAAATAATGTGTCCGTTTGGAAGGATCTTTCATGCCCGGGAAGAGCTTCTGATTTCGCTTTATTTAAATCACCAGTCGTTAGAGTTGATTTATTGTTGTTGGCATGCGCTTTATTACGTATTTAATTGATCATTAGAACCCTTCAGTCAGGGTTGTGTGTGTTAATTCCATATGTGAGTTGCGGAACCTACAATTTAAAGTAGACTCCGAACGGAAAATTTGTTTTGAGAACTTTTCATGACAATTTTATTTACGCTCAGCGTTTTTGTCAAAGGGTTACTTTGTTTAGTTCGAGATGCCTGAGCCAAGGCTAGGAACTACGGGCTCTTGTCTAATAAGCCTACACCCTGCGTACTAGACTACGAAGACTTAAGAATCACTAAACGACTCGCTGTTAATAAATACAGGAAAGAGAGAGAGAGAGAGAGGGAGAGGGAGAAAGAGAGAGAGAAGAGAAAGAGCGGAGAGAGAGAGAGAGAATTAAAAGTTCAGAATGGACGTAATGCTGCTTATAATTCGCTAGTTTATAGGGAATATTGAAATGTAAAACAAACCTAAGGAAACTCTTGTAAACTTCGTGTAATCAAACTGCTAAACAACAATATGTGTCTTTCGATGCAATTGGTGTTCTCATCAGCCAAAAATGATGTAAATACAGCCTGCCTAGGCTAGATCTAGATGAGAAGGATATCAGCTACGCTATGCGTACAATGAAGAATAACAACACAGTAGGTGTAGAAAACAACAAACAGGGACTACGATTTGTGTTTAATTCCCGCTGTATCCACCGATCAAATACGATAGCTAACGGACAAAATCTGATGATACACTGGCAAGGTTCGACGCATTTACATCGGCCTAAGTCAATAATTATTGTCATTATTGCCTACTCACACGTCGGTATACAAACCTCGCACTACAAACGATTCTCGAATAAAAATTAAGCTTATAATTAACCCACGGATGCTTCTCAGCCTCATATTTTTTTTCAATTCAATTATGCTGCAGTAATGTCGGGGTGTTTGACGCCGCCGAAGTCTAGTAGGTTGAGTATTAGCTTATTAGACAAGGGCTCGTAGTTCAAATTCGACGACTTCCTCTTAACAGTCTTCTGTCTAAAACTCTGAAAATAAATAAAATTGCTGTGAAAAGCTTCTCAAATCTGTCGACTTTAAACTGTAGATCTCGCCTATACGAGGTGGCGTAAACTGCAATCGTGGATGTGGGTTTATTGTTATGAAAAACAATTAATTTGGTTAACACACTCAAACAATTGACAACGTTTTCTAATATTTTTTTGTTCGAAACTCAAATCTGTACTTTTAGTAGTTACAACGGCATTATGGTATTGCAGGCACCCTGCTTAAATACAATTAATTGCTGTAACCATACGTAACCATCATAAACAAACACTCATTCTTCTTACACTCATACGATGGTATTCATAGCATTACGATATTGCCGCCAGGCAAGTAGGAAACCAATTCTGTTCAAACAAAGCATCGTTCACATCCAAACACCATGACAAAGCGGGTACAAATTAAATCGATATCAATGTGCATTAGCTGTCTTCATTTACATAATGGTTGCGCCCGTCCTCATTTTCAAAGAAAATGGGCCAATGATGCTCCGCTTCACAGCCCGCACCAATCAGTCACTCGTAATGGTAGCAATGGGTGGCTTCTTTAAGACCCTTTTGCTTTTTAAACGTACCCATCAAGGTGACAATAAGCTTCATCCGCAAATATGAATTTTTCTAGCCAAACTCACATCATCGTGCAGTTTTCCGTTGGTCAATTAATATCCAACGTTGCTCAAGCTTAGATCGATTCATAAGGTTCAGTGGGGGACACATATTGAATTTTGTATAGAATGACATAAGTATTGGCAGATTTGAAATACCTGATGTCAAAATTAAACCTGTAAATGACGCACCGTAGAATGACAGAGTACATGCAAAAAAATAAATAGCTAAAGAAACGTTTTTTGCCATATATATTGATCCAACATGCACTCAATAATAATTTAAACTACAATTATTCAATGCTTTGAAATCCCAAACTAAATTCTAGAAGTATCTTGCAGAACAAAAAAAAAAAAAACGAAACAACAGTCGACTGTTTCTGTAAAACAAAACTGTTAATTAAATACCTTGATTGGTATCAATTTCTTTAAAAGCTGGCCATGTCACAATGCATTTAATATGAAGGTAAAATTAAAATAAACATCGTTAATGAACCATAGGCATTTAAACTCTAGGGTCTAGAGTAACAACAGTACTCTGACCACAGAAATGTGAATGGGCTTAGTTGTTGCTATTGGCCTGTAAGATCTTTTTTTTTTTCGATATCAAATACACATACCCTCGTACATTAGCATACAATTTACATGCTTGGGTGGTACTGTATTTAGTTGACACAATCTTGAGTAAAAGATCTACCGAATTGATAAGAAAATCTTGTAACGTATAATTAAATTTAAATGTACAACAACAACAACAACTGTTATATTCATTTATGGCAGTAGACAATTACTTGGCAGATAAAAAAATTAGTACTCCCTTCTTTTCACTTGGACAAAAAAATGAAAATAAGAGCGGGGTAATGGGCCCCAAAAAATAAAGAAAACCTAAAAGGAAAAATTTAAAATACGCGAAGACAAGTGATATCAGCCGCTTAGATTGGCGAAGAATAAAAACAACAACAACAATACAACCACATCTCTGTGGTCATTAAAATGATATTGCACAGTAAACATGAATATGTATTGTATCATGTAATGACCAATTTACTCCTCGTTTACGCCGCTTATAAAACAAATAAAAACTGGGCTTTCAAGTAAACATTTAATTTTTGCGTTGGCTTGTAGGTCGGGCAACAAATTTAGAAGACACTTTTCCCGTTGTTATTTTATAAATCACCCCGAAGTGAGACTTCAAGGCCGAAAAAAAAACCAAAGAGAAAAAAATTATTTCAAACAAACCTGAACAGCTTTGAAATCAAATACCGCCACTAATCTCTCTCTTGTGGCGTATGTGTGTGTGTCTGTGTGTGTGTGTTTTTTATTGTGTACTTGTTAAGATACAAAGTAATTGTGAATGCGTAACAGCATTTTTAAATTTGCGGTAAAACTTCCTTTTTCCAACATGAAAACGTATAAACCGAACGGAGTTCGTTTGAAGTGTATGTGTGTATGCAGTCAACATACCGACTAATTTGTGTCCGGCCATTTTTTGCTTGTAGAGCACAATTTAAGTATTTGACACTTTTCTTGATCGTTATGTTACTAATTAGATGCGGAAAGATGATAATCAGCTATAAAGAAAAAGTAATGATTGGGTAATTTAGTAATCGTATTCAGCTCTTTTATCCATGTTGCTCATGATCAAATAATTAATACAAAAACGAATATCTTATCGTTTGCTTTTTGCGCCAATCATAACGTCACTATAGTGTGGGTTTTGTGTTGTTTGTGTAACAATAGCCGAATTTTAATATATATGTTTTTTATATCATTATCTCCTGGCGCCTTGTGAGACACAGAAAGAGTTTTCCCTCACAACCTATAAATATTTTTGTTCATCTAGTTTTTTATATATGGTTCTGTGACACCTATGTTTTTCGATAATCAACTGACTTGTGCTATC
>QOCX01003081.1:0-18935 GCA_005959815.1 Sarcophaga bullata
GAGTCTTATCAAAATGAATCTGAAATTCCAGAACTTCAACCAGTTCTGTTAGATGGAAATAACTTCTCAGTATTAAATAATGCTGGAAACGGGAATTCTTTAGAAAATTCCTCAGCTAGCAGACGTCGTTATATAACCACAACCACCACAACCTCTGCACCTTAGATTAAATCGAAATAAAATAAAAAAAATTATCATTTAGCATAATTATTTTCCTGAGTATAGTTTGTTTATTTCGTACCATATTGATAGGAGGTACATAGTAGTACTATTTGACCACTATTCGAGCACTAAGCTCCTATGGAATTAAATCGAACATAACGTAGAACTGCGCGAGGAAGATAAAGATAAGATTACCCTCTGTTGGGTTCAAAATTATAGAGGAATGCGCGGTAATGATAAGCTTGCGAGGAGCGGAGGCAGATATTTTCCTCAATGAAAATGAAGGAAATTATTCTAAGGCTACCAAAACGTTTATTAAGAAATTATAATTGAAAGAAATTTAAATATTCGGGAAATCTGCGGTTGGAAAACGGTCCTTAACAGTGCACTGCAGACTCAGAGAACTCTTCTACAGAATGGGAATTGTATCGTACCCAATATAGAATCTATATACATATGATGAGAATGAATCGTCAGAACACATTGTAGGAGGCTGCTAGACACTAATGAATTCCAGGAGAAAAGATCTGGGAACATATCAGGCACAGAGCAGAAATTTATTGTTGTTGACCACAAAGCAGCATCGTGAAATAACTTTGGAGGGATATCTTATAAAGTTTGAGGTGATGATATGGTCGGAGTATCTCCGACCTCTTACAACAATAATAATAACAACAACTATATTACAAATCCGTCACCATGGTTGTGGAAATTAAAGTTCTTTAGTTATAAGTTGAATAGAGTTCTGATCTTCTATTCTTGTAGTAAAGTTGACTAAATAATATGCACTGCGTATCGATCTTTAAATAATCGGTATAGCTATAGTAATGCATCTTACTCCAAAAGATAATGTTCATCTCTACACAAATACAGCAAGATTATATATTTGTATTGCAGTTTAGACTAGTGGTGAGAATTACTCAATTATTAGAATAGCTTTTAAAAGTCGTTAAAAACATTTACGAAATAAAAATTCGATGTATAAGTGGGACTCGACTTGGTCTATTTGAATTAAAATAATAATAATATAATGATGAAATTATTTTAAATATGCTGCAGGTAAATCATAATCTAAATAAACTGTTGTGGAGGCCTATTCAGAACCGATTTAATTGTTTTGTAAAATTATTATATTGTAATAATTATTATTATTTGTGGTAGATTTGTTAGATTTGTGGAACGATGATTGATCTGAAAATGTGTCTTTATGTTCTTGGTTTTTTGATTGAGCGATAACTCTCCTGTTTACTTTCTAAATGAAAATAGACTAGTAATCGAATATTACAATGCATATAAAATGAGGCTGCATATTTTTCTTCTATAAATAACAAGTATTTTCACAAATGTTTTCTAAATTAAATATTTTTTTCCAGCAATATTTTACAAGCCAATTAAAACAATTGTTTGTTTTCATTTAAAACAATTTAACGCAATTTGTATAAAGTTAGGTTAGGTTTTTCAAATTCAATAGAATTTATAAGATAAAAACATTGAACTTGATAATGCTGAAAAGATCTTACGATTATCATTTAATTTTTATGACTGAAAAAACATGTAAATTTAGATATGCAGTGACACAAAGTTGAAAAATAATTTAATGAAGCTATTAAAGCTAATAAGTATCTTGTATGTACGTACATATTGTTTGTAGCTCGATCTGATATTTAAGAGTGTAAAGTGTTAATCTATTTGTATGAGAGTCTTGAGTTCTATTCCCAACAAAGACTTCACCACTTATTGGAATTTTTACTATCCAAGTCTGAAACGTTATTTTAATTTATTTAATTGTCATACTCTTAGAAAATCCTCAAACCGGTCGAAAGATATATATAATATTTCAAGATCATTGGTAAAAATTTTATTACATTCCATTAGTTAAGACCTTAACCTACATAAGATAATTCTCCATTATAACCCTTTCAATTAGGATTACGGCCTAGCTCCTCCACACCTTAACCCGTAATTTAGAAAAATCTTGATGCGGCTGTAAATGGACACATTGTATGTTGCTGTCACTCAATAATATCATTGGCTTGCTGGTGATAATCACTTTTTATCCAAATGAGCCCAGTAACTTTGTCAAACCTTCGAAAATTTGTGATAATGCCACAAAGCAATGTAGTACAAGCGATCTAGACCTCTCAAAAATTTGGGCTATTAGTTGTCTATGGCGTAAATGGCAGTTTTGCATGAACGCAAAGTTATGATAATAAATTTGTCACGTCTATATGTTGTTTATTCCTTAAGGGTGCCTGTGTATGACGTTGTACTTTAACTATTTAAAAAGGAACGCAAGACATTTTAATGGGATTGTGAAACGAAAATATTTTAAAATTATCAGGTCTGTTATGGTGATGGTAAAGTTACGAACGGATTTGGAAATCGCCAAGTGTTTTTTAGCTTAAACCAGCACTTAAAACTTAATCATTTTGTAATCACGCGATTTCATAACTTTTTGTGCGCACAACAGCTTTTAGTTGATTTCAAAGGACGGCGCTACATAGCTTATTCGACATTGAATATTCTGCATGAGGGCATGGTCTCGTTGAGGGGAAGTGAACCACAGAGATCGTTTTCTTAATCCACAGATATATACGAATAAGCCACAAGCTGTAGAGATCTTCAAACCCAACATAACCAATGCCATCGACCAAATTCAGCCTGATTTATGTGCTAGATTTCGGATGCGTTGCATGCCTGTGATCGAAGTTATATTCCACGTTATTATCGTACAATAGATCTTTCAAACGAATAAAAAATGTTAATCGTCCATTGTTTGCGCTACATCGCTAATTGTTTATGATGTGTATACATATGTCTGACAGAAAAGAAAAAACATGTGAGATTGTGCATTTATTTAATTTAATTTCAAACATTTTTATTTACTTGACTTTTCAATTGTGTGTGTGTGTGTAAATATTCTACAAATATATTTTATTAAAAATTAATACAACATTGTAATCTTTTGATCAACACTACCCACTAATAGAACCGTATTGGTTTTAGTCTCTGCTAAAACTATTACGATATCGATTGTAAATTATATCCCAGAAAACATTTTGTTATACAATACTGAATAA
The DNA here is from genome assembly GCA_005959815.1 of Sarcophaga bullata. Classification (NCBI taxonomy): domain Eukaryota; kingdom Metazoa; phylum Arthropoda; class Insecta; order Diptera; family Sarcophagidae; genus Sarcophaga; species Sarcophaga bullata. The sequence goes on from QOCX01003081.1 coordinate 3,243, forward strand.
GTTCTTTAACTTAAATGCAATGTTCAATTTAAAGGTAATGATAGTGTAATGACGTGTTGATTATGGTTAAATAATTGTCATTTTAGGAGCTTGAGTCAATTCCTTAAAAGAGAAATGCTTTTTAAAGAGAAAAATTTCAATTTTTTTTAAATCTTATGAACTTGAATGATTTTGTGAATGTGCCAGACGTTTAATCTACATATAAAAAAATATTAAAAAATCTCCTGTGATACCTTCATTTTATTGTTCGCCTATATCTTTAACTTAACAAATTCTTGCCAGCAATTCATATAAAGGTTTAACCGTGCTTAAACCTGGCAACTGATCAGATATTGAAAATTACCGAATTATAAAGCTTGCGACTGCACATGTTTGCTATCAAATTGCAAATAAACTTCTCCGTATCAACATGATTCTGCATCTTACGAACATTAATCGTGGCTTCTTTCTTATGCTAAAAACTGATGTCATCAAAGTGGGTTTCAGAATAATATTTAATAAATTCTATCATGTTTTTCAGTTCTAGAAACTTCACTTGGGTTTACACATTTAAGAATAAAGTGGATTCACTTATACTTGATAAATAGATAGCAAACAGTTCGCTTTAAAAACTTTTTCAAAATGCGTTACCAATTTTCTTCTCTTAACTTCCATAATACAACAACGCTTCACGTGATACAATCTTATACATAAAGTCTCAAGTTTGTATTTGTCTGTTTATAATGTGTACTGATTCCGATTTCCTGACTACAATAAATCTCTTAGTACAAGTTCCAGTACCAATACTATGTATCTCTTTCATGAGCGATACATTGTATCTACCTTCTCCTTTTCTGGATTCTGTCTGGCGAGTGTCGTCCGCAATCATTTTCTGTACCAAATTTGACATTGGCGGAATATTTTTAAATGATTAAAAAAGCTTTAATATTTTTTAAATACATATATTCAGTTAGCTTATTAAACGAAAGCCAGTGGTTCGAATCCCCGGTCAGACTATGAGAGTAAATAAAATTGTCATGAAAAGTTTCTCAAAAACTGTCGTTCGGAGTCGACTTTAAATTGTAGGTCCCGCCACTCGTGTATAAAATGAGCACATACAACATAAGTGGTGTGAGAAGCTAGGCCGTAATCCTGACTGAAGGGTTGTAATGGCTAATTATGTATGTATGTATATTCAGTTGCATTAAAATTAAACAGTTCGTACACGCGTGTTTCTTCGGAATTAAATCGTAAGGCTAAGGGTTCATGTATATACTTAGCCACAAAACAGATATTTTACAAATATTCTATTCATTCTTAATTAAAATTCTTTATTTTTTTAGCTCTTTTTTATTTATAAGCTTACTATGGCATCGCTTGAAAAAAATATAAATTAAAGCCTGAGAGTTCAACGATTATTTAAGGCCTCGCTACAATTTACTAATCCTCTGCAAATATACACAAACACATTTACCAAACCGCAATATGCTAAGTGTATGTTGCTTCAAGTTTCGGGGAAAGTGGATAAGATTACGGTATTCATGTTAACACTAAATCTATGAACAAGAACACGATGAAGTTAAAGTTTGACTTTAAAAAAGTTTGAAAAAATTGGATCCATCCGTTACTAATTAAGTCGATGCCTATTGGAAATTAAGATGATTTGTTTAAACGAATTGTATTTTCTTTTTCTTTTTAGTAAAATATTTAAACTGCAATATAATTTTATAAATAACAAAAACAAAAATATGTTATTGCTGTCAACACAAATCTAATAACGTCACTTATGTAGTCGAAAAATTTTTTTAAAAACACTGGAATTGCATTTGTTTAATTATTCTTTTAAATAATTCTCTTTTAATTAATTGCAGATCAACAGATTACATTTAGTTAGTATTTTAATTTACAATATTTTAGCGTAATGTGTATTTAAAAACAGTTAGAATTCCAAGTTAATTTTCTATTTTTAAGAGATGTTTTACATTTTTGGAGGGGATGTTAAGAAAACATGTTTGATTAAATTCTCATACATAGGCTCGGTGAGATTCCTTTACTAAGGGACTATAATTGGACGATTGAAACACCTTGATTTTCAACTCTTCTGAAACTCCTACTGACGAAATCTTCCTGGCCCACCAAATCCTCTAGACCGCCAAACCTCCTAGCCCACAAATCCTCCTGGGCCACCAAATCCTCCTGGCCCGCCAAATCCTGCCTGCCCACCAAATCCTCCTGCCTCCAAACCCTCCTGGCCCACAAATCCTCCTTGCCCACCAAATCCTCCTTCCACCAAATCCTCCGGCGAACCGAAAACACAAAACTTCCTGGTCTACGTCCAAAAAATCTTCGATTTCTTACTCGCGTTGGGGACCTCAAACTTATTTGTCTGAAATCATGAGATTTTTTCCATCATTTTCAATAGCTTCTGGTTTGTTAAATATGGTTTGTGCTATGTTCATGGGGCTGGTCATAATGTAACCCATCACAAACTACCAATCCATGATGTGATTGCAAATCAATTATCTGATGTTGTCGTTTCAATTTCTGCGGTCGTTCACTTTCATTTCTGCAACCGTATTTTCGAACTCTCTGTCGTATCCTGATTCTCTACATCAGTCGTTACCTACAATTTTTTATTGAATTCTTTTTAGTTTAGTAAATCACACAAGTGAGTTCCTTAAAAAATTACCGCATCTAACATCGCACAAGGCAAAAAGTGCCAGCAGGCCAACAAATTACTTTGAAATACTTCATATCTGTTGAAGTGAAATACTGTCAATTTATTTGTAATACGTTGGCTTTTATAGCAACAAATATTAATTTGAGTTTGTAATCAATTTTATTGTTTTATTAAATAAATAAAAATTCAATTCATTTTAAAACATTCTTAAGAAAAAATGTGTTTTTATTTGCAATTTATAACGCAAATCGCTATCATTGCAAATAATCAGCAAGAAACAATTATTTAAAGCGCTAGTGGTACGGTACCATGTACATCTGTTTTGGGTTGAAATGAGTTGAAATTTTTTGTTTTCTTAAAAACTATTTCCAGAGTGTTATTTTGTTTATCTGTCTCTTATATTAACTAAGACTGCTTTTGGCCACAATTCAAAAAAAAAACGTGCTAAAATTGTACTATCGACAGTTCTGATATGACACAGGTATGCGTCATCTTACTTTCCTATTCTAGTATAATCCTTAAAACAGCTTAAACATGGAATATAGAACAAAACGATAAAAAGAAGCAATTTTTTTATAAGAATTTAGACATTAAGTACTTATAACTTATAATAGAAATTTACAAACATTTCGATTACAATCATAAGGATCAGATCAGTAATAAGCTTTCATATGACGATTAATCACAATGTTTTCGATTTCGAGAGTAAACTATTTGTCGACCCATCTACGCATGCTGGATCAGATATACCATTTTTTTTCTTTTTTTTTTTTGCAGGATACCAAAAGATAAGATTTGATTTGCTTGAATAGAGATTGAATCTAGCTAAAGCAATGACAAAGCCTAAAAGCCTTCTCCTACTAGTTAACCTTTTTTTTTTTTATTTTATTTTATTTATTTACTTGATTTTGATTTTGTGCCTAGGTTAAAACTGCATGAACTAATAACTTTGTCTTATAGCTGTCTTTTCTCACTTTTCGAAAGATCTTCCGCATTTTTCCTTTTTGTTTGCTCAGATTTCTTAGGATACTCCTTCTTTTGAAGTCCTGTTGAAGGTACCAGTTGGTTTAGTTTTAATTGCAAAAATATATTCTGCGTTGAGTCAGAGTTCGTTTTGCCTTTGAAATATATTAATCTTCTTCTTAACTTTTATAAGCCATTCAAATTGGACCATAAATATTATCTTGAGTCTTACCACCATGAATATTTTTGATGGTTTTTTTTTTACACGCCTCTTGAACATAAAAATCTCGTTCGTAGATATATGATTCAACGAATACGTAGAAATTTATTTGTAATAGTTTTTAAACTTTTTCTTCTTGTCTTGGGATACGTTCAGGTAAGTCGTCATAAAAATTTCTTAGGTTCAAATGCGTTATTAATTGTTACTTCAGATAATAATGACAACAAACTAATTGGACGACAAGATGCAAAGATTTGTTATATTAGCGATTTTCCATTGAGTTCAGCTATTGGCTTGCGTTTTCTTGTTTTCCAGATATTTTGGTCTTTGCAATGGTTTTTCGCTTTCCTTTTTTTAAAATATCAACATCTGCCTGACTTTTTGATTTTATTGAGAAATTTTTCCGAGATATTTTATTCCACGAACGTTGTTGAATATTGCGGTCCAAGTATTTCACCGCATCCGTTTGTCATTTTCCATTTTTATCGGCGTTTACGTCGTAAACCGTAAGCGAAATGATAAATGCTGAAAAATATCGAAAATAACAAAGATTCGAATTAATAAAGATTACCGATTATGTTTGTTTGCGACATGACATGAGATAGGTAGTGTGTTTATAGCAATCCGAAGTGCCGAAAATAATAACAATTTCTTTTCCTGATATGTAGTGTGCATTTATGATCAGAAACTATATAAATTGCACCGTAAGGAGAATGATTAGAAGAGAGTTCATAGCATTTTTTACATATTTATGGTTAATCAGGAATACTAATTGAGGCATAAAAATTAATTACATTTGTAATGTTATTTAGACCTGTTGGCGAAGGATCATAAGACGGAATGTCAATAAATTTGACGTTTAAATTTAGAGAAATCAACTTGAAAAGTCTAACAAATTGGCACAGAAAAAAGAAATTTTAAAGTCCATTGTCACTTTGAAACTAATTCTCTTCATTATGTTGGAAAGATAATATCAAAGTTTCATTGCTTTCAAACTATGTTGACGTTGAACCAGCAGCGACTTTATTCCACTATCATAAATAACTGAAAATAAACCACATCGGAGACGTATATTTAAGAGATAGCTTCGTCTGCTGATATCGTGTTTTCATAAAATCTAGAAAATGGACAACTGGACTGTTTTCTTATTTGTTAGACTTGACTGTGATAAATACTTGAATAGTGTATAGAAGTCGAAAGTCGAAAGAAGTGCATGCATTAGAAGGACTTATAGGAGTTAGATGACCTCCGAACTGAGCTTGCTGCCAATTTATGCTGGTATTAATTTCGATCAAATAATAAAACGGGAAGACCAACCACTAGTATTGATCGGCATAAGAATTGTAGGAAGCTAACCTTAATGGCAATCAGGACAAATGCTGGAGTAAAACAAGCATACCCCCTTATTAACTCAGATATTCATCATCGTTCTGGATATCTTAAATCTTGTTTCTTATTTTGAGAAGTTTCCCACTTGAAAATTTATTCTCTAAGTTGAGGTACGGTATGATATCACGAGCGAAGTATGTTATGAAAGAAGAGGAATAATATGGATTTTCTCATGTCAACTCGACAATTTGAATTATGAGGATGATATTTGTCTACTTTCGCACAAAGTCTACAACATGCAACCAAAGCTAAAGGATTTAGAGCGAATAGCGCGCAGTGTTGGACTGAAGATAAATATCAAGGGAAAAAAGCCATGAGAATTAACAACGTAAGCACCGACAAAATGGAAAGCACCAAGTGGCGGTATAGAAACAGACGTTATCAATAGGCTCAATAAAGCAAGAGCAACATTCGAGCAACTACAACCAATAGGGAGGGGCCCACAAAAATCCACAAGAACCAAGTGCATAATATTCAACGCATCTGCAAAATCGACTTTGTTGTACGGATATGAAACCTGGTTAGTATCGAACATCACCACTCAAAAACTACGGGTATTCATCAACAATTGTCTCAGAATTATATGCAAAATATTCAGGGCTAATTACATTAACAAAATGGAGCTCTGGAACCGCCATAGGAAATGCCATACCCCAGAAAGAACACTGATGGTATAACAAGAATGGCACTTAATTGAAATCGTCAAAGCTCAAGTAGCCGTGGCCGGCCAAGGAACACCTGAAGAAGTTTGATATTCCAAGATCTATCTTTCATGGGAAGACACAAAAATAGCACCAGTCAACCGGATAAGATGGAAATGCTTTGTGGAAACCATATGTTCAAAGGAAGGTAATAGAAAAAAAATTTACGATTATAAAAAGTAAGATATCTTCATGCGATAACATAAACTAGTTATGTTTCGTTTTATTTCAAGCTCAACTATCGTAAAAGTTACAACGTCTGATTTATAACCAAAATTTGTAAAAAAAAATATGCAAAATTTATCTCACAGCTGACCAACTAGATATTTACTGGCCTAAGTTTGGTATTTAGGTACGTAAATTAAATTTATATCCTTTTTCTACGTTTTTCTTATTTCTATAGACTGACAACCGTCAAAGACGTTAGTAGAAATATCCAATTTCTTCGACAATGGATTATAATTTGGATTGGAATACATATTTGATTAATTGGCTTATAATTGTCAAAGCAGTAGTTTAGTATGTAGTGTGTGGGCTTATTAGACGTGAGTCTACGGTTCAACACCGGGCTCAATCATTCTCAGTAGATTTCTCACAAAAACTGAGTAAAATAAAATTTCCTACGAAAAGTTTCTCAAAACAATTTATCGTTCGGAGTCAACACTTAAACTGTAGGTCCCGCCAGTAACGTATAAAATTAATACACACTACATAAGTGGTGTGAGAATTGAATGCTTGTAATGACCAATTATGTTTATTATTGAAAAATAAAATCAGAAAACAGATCCAGATTAAGTTATTAATTAATACAATTGAATTTATTTTATTGATTTTATTTTATTAGATATTTACACAAATTATTTATTTGTTAAAAGTTTATCTCATTAAATTAAATTTAAATTAATAATAAATAATGTAATCATTTTACATAAATTGCATGTGTATTATGTACTCAACATGATTGATTAAACACAATTAAACATTATGATTAGAGTATAGTTTTTTTAAACACAAAAATACATCTTCTATTCCTATTCTAATAAATACTTAAAAAGTTAAAATATTTCTAAATAAATAATAAATAATTTATTATATTATTATTATGTTATTACCATTTTATTTGATTAATATTTACAATTTTTTACAAGACTAGTGGTAAAGAGTTTAATTAACTTAAAGTGATTTTTTTTTGTTTTTGTTTTGTTTGTTTTTATTTTTATTCATAATATTGCGCCATATAAGTTAAGGAAAGTTTTTATTTTGTTTTAAAACAACTGCAATAGAACGGCGGCCATTCGAAGGCTTTAATATATATAATGCCGTTAGTATTAAGAGAGTAAGAAGGGTTTTAAGAAACAATGTGGGTGATCAAATTGTTCAATATATATCGGAGTCTTTTGCACAAATGTAAGTAATTCCATAGAATTGAAATCATTATGTAGCGTTACATGCGTGGAATACATTCGGAACTTCAGAAAGATATGATTTTTTACAATGTGAAACCAACTTCACAGGTATATCAGGGTAATGTACATGATGTAAATTTGATGTAAATTTTAACATAATATAACAATTAATTATTATGGGTAAGACAGTTTTCGTATATTTAATCAAGAATTGTTTTGTTTTTTTTTAAGAAATCTTTACAAAAAAAAATGGAAAATACACTCGTCTACTGTCATTTTTGGCTCATTTTCCATTCCATTCCATTTTTTTTTTCATATGACTTAAGGAGTAGAAATAGTGAGGAGGCCTGCCTATTTCATATAGTAACTACTGGGTGCTCGTCCCGATGTATACGTACTCATAGGTATACCTTGTGGACCCGGTATATGACTATTGCCTATGTGTGAATGCGTTGTCGATTGATTTTGTGAACCATACAGACGATCTACACTAGTACTTCCAATGCCATTGGCTGATGGTTCATAGTCGACGTCATAATAAATACCAGATTGATTCTGAAACAGAAAATCAACACAGTTAAAGAAGAATAGAAAAAAAATCACTTCAAGTTTTTTAAATCACTTACCGTTATGCTAGCATTGCTGCGACTTTTTGGCCTTGGTACCTGAAAGTTTCTACCGAGTAAATCGGTGCGATCCTCTTCTTCGCTAGAACTTGAATTCTCTAAGGTTCTCATGCCAACCGATCGTGAACTCAGACCCAATCTGCTGAAATAGATACAAAAGAAAGAAATTTTGCCATCTAAGTTATTAAGTACCGTTAAAATATTGTTTAGTATACGCACTCATACCGTGGTAAGGGAACCGGCGGTGCCATAGTGTTAGTTTGATGCATTTGTTGCATTGTACTTTGCATTGACATTCCGCCTATAGTACCCATACCCATTGTACCCAAAGTCTGTAGGTTAGGATAAGCAAACATGGCCGATGAAGGTCGTGTAGGTCCACCAATTGGTTCAGCCTATGTATAAATAAATTTATCCTTGCCGTAGTTAAACAAAGGAAACCCCATTCTACACTAGTCAATCTTACTCCATAGTGATTGCTTTGAGCCATAACATCGGCTATTTGGGCCCAACGCATGCGGTCTTCCAACGTAACTTGATAGCCTGGCTGTGGCAGAGCTGCTGACTTCAAAGGAGCTGTATTCATATAACCAAATACCGGTGATCCTATTGCATTTTTTTGTTCTCTTTGCCATCGGCGAGACCACATGATCAGACACACTAAAGTCAAGACAATAATAATGACAGCTGCAATAGAAGCTCCTATGGCAACACCCAATACTTCGCCATCCACCATAAATGGCTGAGTCACAGGTACAAACCTGGTTGCCTTCATCACTGTAACTGCAGACACCTCGATTATTACAGTAGCCTCCGGACAAGTTTGACAGTCTCTACCCGCTCTAGAGGGTTGATCATACCATTGATCTTTAGTCCGTCAGGACATGTGCAACATGTGCAACGAAAACTGCCCCATGTATTCGTACAAGTAGCAGTGGGATGACAATCATTTAATTCTTTCATTTGGCATTCATCTAAATCTCTTAAGGCGGATATTGCACCTTCCGGAGAGCTGACATACAGAACTGAATTTCCAATATTATTATTACGCCTATGTAGAACACCCAATAAATGCTTTTGAACATCACTGCGCAAATTCGGACGTAATGTTTCAACACTTTCGTCCAACTTTAAGGATTTTTTAAAACAGTTATTAATGCCATAATTAGGAGTCAATAGACTAATGCGCTTACCTTTATAGTTAAGTTCACATAAACGCCACTGCCACCAAGGTTTGGATCTCCGCGATATATATTGTTGACTTTGGCTTCCATAAATTCATCCGAATATGGTGTCATCGACATAGCTGAATCGATCTATACACGTAAAAGAAACGGAGTTTATTACAGAAATGCTTGATTTAATCATAGATTTTTAAGTTTTTATTATTGAACTTACCGCCCTGATAGATTCGAAGCATTGAGTTACTAAAGGGTTCACTATTACGGTAGCCAATTTATTTGTCCCAAACAACAATTCGATGTTCGTATATGCGGTCCACTCGCATTCCAATATAAAATGTTATCACTCGACGACAAGGTTCACGGTGTTTACGTCGGGAATAACCTGTTGAACGACATGACAATTAGGTGAACAAATTTTGAAAATCTAGAGCTTTTAACTTACCTGGTCTACAGTGACAGCTCGAAACACCGTTTTCAGTTTTACAATGCTCATGTTGTGCTTGATCACATGTCGAGTCATCTCCAACAATGCAGGTGTCGATACGCACAGGAGGTTGAGTGGTACGCGGTCTGTAGTGCGGCCTGGGTGGTCCAGCATTAGTGGTGGTCGGCGGTTGTTGAGACTTCACATTTTGAGGTTTATTGGTATGAATGTCTACCACTTCCGTTTCTGCTACACCATAACCAGATCCTGGAGAGTTTTGTTGCGTAACGGGGGATACAGGAGCGTTGCCACTACTACCACCTACTGAACTACCAGTACTACTGCTTGGTTTAGATGTTGAGGATGATCCACTACCGGGCAGCTGGGGTATAGCTGTAGCTGGTGTTGAGGGCAATTGAACGCCGGTTGGAGGATCTGTGGGATCACCAAAAAGATTGATGTAAGTACGTTTTCCATCAATGGAAACAAAACCTTCTTCACCTGAGGCTGATACAATAATATCGGCACCGGGCTGGACTGCATTACCACCATTCGCACCAAAGGGTTTAATGTTAATAGTTTGTTTGGAGCCACCCTTAGAGCCTGGTCCCTGTATTGCCGATAAGGTTACATCGAAAATTTCGCCATAACCTGGTGGTAAATGTTGTCGAGTGGGCTGTATATTAACGGGAGGACCTGGATTACGAGGTATTTGAGCCTGAGGTGGACGTTGTGGTCGTGGACGACCTCCCGGCTGAAATTCGGGATCGTCCAAGACAATGCCAGGTCTTGGTTGATACTGGGCAGGTGGTTGTGATGGTGGTTGCGTTGGAGTTGAAGTTGTCGTTATCGGATTTGGATGATTGTTATTAGAGGTGGGTGCGGTTTCAGTCGTTGTAGTCGTGGTTGTGGTAGTGGTAGTTGTAGTGGTAGAAGTGGAAGAATCATAAGAGTTAGTAGTAGTGGTGGTAGTAGTAGTTGTTATGGGGTCAGGGGTAATTTGTGTGGGGGCAATGGAATTTTTCAAATCAGTCCCTAAATCTGTGTCGTCAACTCTAGTTGTGATCTCTGCGGTAAATGGCTCTGTTGTTACGACTGATGTTGTAGCCTCAGATTTTGTAAGTACAGACGTAGATGTGGAACTAGATTTTGTGGGTACATTTTCCAATTCTGGTGTTTTACTAGCGGTCATAAATATAACTTCTTCAGTTGAAGGATCAATGATGCCATCAACTTCAGTCGTGTCCATTGGCATAGGCATATACGTAGACGACATGTGCATTACAGTATGTACTTCAGAACTAGTCTCAACTATGGTGGTATAAAAATCTGACGAATGTTTTTTCTTATCGGAAGACTTGTGTTTATTGTTCTTCTTTTTAATCGGATGTTCTTCCTTCTTTGTTGACATGGGTGGAGGTTGTAAGCCAACGGCAATTTTATCAGCCGATTGGTTAGACGATTGGGAATCGGTATCATTGTCTGATACTTCAATGTATTGAGTATTTAAGTCTTCATTGGAAAAATCAGAGTCAAATGATGTATCTGTAGGTGTGGGACCTTCATTTGATTCTGAGTAATCTGAATTTATTGTGGGTATTTCAATTGGTCCAGATGACGGAGCATTGGCGACATTAGATATTTGCTGTTCATTTTCTTGTGGGGGTTGCATTTGGGATGAGGGCAAAGGTTTATATTGCGGTATAGGTCTGCGTCCACCAATTGAAGTCGTGATGGGTGGCCTAGGTTTATTACGGTGCCAAGGTGGGCGGTTGCTTACGAAACCAGGTCTAACAGGAACGATTTGTTCTGGTATGGGAACACCTGTGATGAACGGTCTCTCTGGACGATCAAATGGATATGGAGGTGGATAGAAGTGGCACCTAAAGGCTTCTGGCCATCGTATTCAATTGGTAAATTTTGTACTTCTGAAATTCGCGGTGGTCCACGATTATTGATACGACTTGCCGAGGGTCGTCTTACACCCTGAGTATTAGCGTGTACATTAACGTTGCCATTTAATAACTTGACGATACCGGTTATAATATCCTGTATATCGGGATTTGGATTCTGGCGAGGATTATGTGTCCCCGCTGTAGCAGTAGCTGCTGTCAAGGTGACAGAACTGCTGCTCGTCGGCTTCACGATTAGGGACCCCGACGTATGCTGTCGAAGGTCCCCATTTACTAAAAAAGGACCGGTCTTTGTTTCAGCCGTTGCCAAATTTGCTGACTTTCCTGCACGAGCTTTTTGAGTCGTCTCAACATTCTCAATTTGATGATCAAACGTGCTGGTTGGCTTTATATTGTATTGAAAATAGCGTCCAGCTGCTGCCTCCTTTTCAGTTTCACCTGGAAATTGTACATTATTTGGACCAATTTTAGGGAAATTCTCATTCAAAATAGGCGAAGCTGATCTCTCAACACGGACATGTTCCCGCGTCTCATTTTCTCCACTAACTGGAGAAGACTGTGTTAAACTTTGTCGCTTAATTGGTTCACTATCAGCCATTGTAGTTTCCAATATAAATTTCGATGTGGTTAGAAATGGATTCAAATCCCTGTTTTCCATATGGCTACTAGATTTCGGCGAAAATTGTGAAATGTCTTGTATACAATCTGATAAGAAAAAAAAAAGAAAGAAAACAGAAAAAAAAAACAATTAATCATGAGTACGAGTTATGAGTTACGAGTACATGAATAAAGAAGAAAACCAGAAAGAAATCGGATTTTATTTGTTTTATTAAAACTAATGTGGACATTAATTAAAGTTAATTATATTAAATTAATTATAATAATTACAAGTTATTTAAATCTGTATTCTTGTTATGTTTTTTTTCCCCCTCTTATGATCATACTTTCTTATGAGTAAGGTACAGGAAAAGAGAAAAGAAAAAAACAAAGGAGGCAAGAATAAAATATCAAAAGCTTTATTCATAAACGACTATTAGTGGATATTTAAGTTTAAAAACGAATTGAAAATAATTTCAACAATTGAAACTTGATTAATATTTTCTTAGTTAAGATGCTGTAATCCATGGTACATATGTAACATATGGATGTGATCCAGATTAGTATATAATACATACATACATAATTTGCCATAGTCTTTATTAGCTGACGTCTATTTAAACATATTCAAAATAAATGAGACGTATTTGCAATCAAAGTTAAATTACAGTTATGGCCAATTAAGTAAGTAAGTAAATTACAGTTTTATCTCTTATTTATCCCCACATTATTAAGACGTCATATTATTAAGACGTAAAGGGGTTTTCTATACTACCATCATACATATGTAATCGAACTGTAAATCTAGAGCCCAGTTGAAATGTTAACCACAATATTGTGCATGGCAGTATTAATGACATCTACGGCGAGTTAGAAACCTAATGATGTACAGTAAAGTCACTGGAGTAGTTTTCTTTTTTCATTTTTAAAAAAAGATCAGTCATCAGTGCAAAAAAATACTTCAGCACTTCTCATATATTTATTTTGTTAACCACATAAATCTGACCTCTAGTTGTCGGACCTCCAAATCTATTTGACAACGCAGATGTGCTCATTATGAAAAACAGGGTATTCAAGTAGTCTATTAGATTTGTTTCCAGTCTTCTTGAAAATACTCTAAGAGTGAAAAAAATTGCCAAGAAAAGTTTCTCAAATCTGGAATCGACTGTAAAATGTAGGTCTCGTCTCTCATAATATATTTGATTTGAGAAGCTAGGTCGCCATCATGACTGAAGGGTTGTAAAGACCAATTAAGTAAATAAGCAAAGGATAATTGAAGATTTTTCTAAAAAGACGTAGAGTACATCTCTTGGTAGTCCACTGGCCTCACGGATCTCACAGTAAATACACTATTTTGGACAATTTGTGTCTGGAATATTTTGCAGTAGTTTACAATTCAAGAAAGTCAAATGCAATAGGTTGAATTGGTAGTCTAGTGGGTAATGTGCTGGACTATTAGCATCAGAGTCGTGGATTCGATTTTAATCAGAGATTCCGGTCTGTTGCACTACACCAAGCATATGGTCTGTGTTACTCAGCTCGTAATAATTAATTGTATCGTAAATAATAAATAAATAAAATCAACAAATGTAATAACTTTGATTCAAAATTGTATTCGAACTCATACAGTTTGTCAAAATTATCATTATTAAATTTTATTTTCCTTTTTTAATTTTTATACCTTAAATCATTTTAGTACTTTTGCAGAATTGGTACTTTTTACAAGACATTTATTTCTAATTAAATGGATTTTAATTAATTTTGATTTATCTTTTCATGTTTAAATATGTGTCAGTGGTTCATATTTGTCCTTGTTTCAATGAAATTTGCAAAATAAAAAAAAATAAAAATATTTAAAAACAAAGATTACAACAGAAAACATTTCCAATTAAAATCATCATTTATAGGTTTTCACTTTCATTGGAAAAACAAACGGCATTAATTAATAATGCCGGGATAAAAACTGCCTGTTTTTTACTCTTATTTTACTCATTCAACTCATATACAAGAGATGCACTATTTTTTTTTCTATGATATTTTAAATGATAATGAAATTCATTGTTTATATCATATCACTTGTAAATATTTATAATAAATGATAGAAAGTAAAAGTGGTTTAACCAACTTGAAATAATTTAAAAGGAAAACAAGAAAAAAAAGTGACTAAAACAATGAACAAAAATGCAAGATAGATGACTTTGAGTAAAATGTACTGAAATTGAACGAGAGAAAAACAATTGTGATAATGGGTCATAATCAATCAATCAATTTTGAAATTGTTTGTCTCCAAAGTTGGCTACAATAAATGCCAAAAAACATAAATGAAACATTTTAATGCACATTTACTAAGCATAATAATATAATATAAGATTGTGTGTATGTTTTTCTTTGTTTTTGTAAAATAAATAAGATTTAATTTAAAACAAAACAACACTAAAAAAATACTTGTTAGTTCCACTACTGGCAGACTCAGTAATTTTTAAGCAAAACGCCAAAATAAATGATGATATTTTTTATTTTTTTATTTTTTATACATGGCCAAGAAATTAACGATACGAAGAAACATGAAGCATATCTTACAATGCGTGACGATCGTTATTTTTTAAAGGTTTTTTTTGGTGAGCGATTTAACCATAAACAAATACAACAAAATAAATGCCACTTTCTATTTCATTCCGTAAAAAAAAACTTAAATTTTTTTTTATTGAAACCACTACGCCAACTCAATAAACAAATTTAAGCTCGAAAAATACAAAGAGTAAAAAGCAAAAGCAAGTAATGGAAGGCTTAACGAAAACTTAAAGAAACTTTTTTTTTAGTGTAACCAAAAGTAATGACTCAATGATAGTTTATTGTATTTTAATAATACAAAGTTAATCAAAAAAAAAGTGATATTTTTATATTAAATATGGTACATTATAGGTGCTTTACAATTTTATAGTTTAGCAGCCTTTAGAATTAGAATAGCAGTCGCCGTAGTATAGTAGGTAGTTTGTTAATTTATTATATGTGAGACCACGGTACAAACCCCATGGCAGACATCTCCAACAAAAACGAAATATGCAAAAAACATTTCTTTTGCGATCAGATTTATCTGTCGTTTAATGTCGACTTTAAACTGTAAGACTCATACATACATAATTGGCCATTACAACCCTTCAGTCAGGATTACGACCTAGCTTCTCACACCACTTATGTTGTGTGTGTTAATTTTATACATGAGTGTCGGGACCTACAGTTTAAAGTCGACTCCGAACGACAGATTTTTTTGAGAAGCAATTTTTTTTTTGCTCTCAGAGTTTTTGCCAGAAATCTGCTGAGAGGAAGTCGCCGAAGAAATATTTTTTCATATTTCGATTTTGATGTCTGACCGGGAATTCGAACCCTCGCCATTCTTCTAATAAGCCAACACACTACCTACTAGACTACGGCGACCACAACTGTAAGACTCATGTATCAAAAATTTACATACACAACATAAGTGGTGTTAGAATACGTTCTAACATAACCCTGATTGAAGGGTTGTAATGAACAATTATGTAAAAAAAATTTTCATAAATTAATAAATTACCTTTATTTTTATTTTAAAATTATTTCATAGTCAGTTTTTA
>QOCX01003082.1:0-14793 GCA_005959815.1 Sarcophaga bullata
CAAACAATATAACAACTAAACAAGAAAGAGAAACAGAAAAAAAGAGGATCATAAAAGGAAATGCAGTACCATAAATACATATAAAGTTACAGTTACTTTCATAAACACTCCAGCATACACATCCTATTTGAACAAAGAAGGCTAAGAAGAGCTAAGAAAGAAAAAAGATATTAAAACTACAAAATAATTGTTGTTGCAAGAGTTCTTTTCTTTTTTCTTAAGACAGCAGGAGTAGGCTTCAAAAATACTAAAATCTGAAGCAACATTTTTACTCTAGAAAATCTTGGTTTTTTTCGTTTCTTATCTTGATAACATGACATGAGAAGAAGGAGAGAGAGCGCCCTCCATTTTGTTTGTATGACCTTTTATTCAGTTTTCACCTCTTAACTATTGACCAAAAGCTAATTATATTTAGCAAACGCTATCAAGTCTCTGTTGTTCTGCATTCAATTAAAAAATTTTTTTCTCTCCTTTCCTTCTGTTTGTAATTTGTTGAATTCCTTTTCAAACATTTTTCAACTGAAATCCTGGCAAGAATAGAAGCAAACAGAAGAAAGGAACAAAAAAACAAGCTTATTTAGAAAGCAAAATTACATTAATTTGTGTAATTTGCTCAAACATTATTTGTCCGCTAATTAAGTTCTTTCACTTTAAAGCCTTTTCGAGCACTTGAAAGTGGAAAAAGTGCTGCTGATTTCCTCTCTTTTCTTTTCTTGCTTTGTCTACTACTTTTCCATTCTATTTTAGCCTTGCTACGAATACAAAATTTAATTTGAAATGAAAATTGAAAAAGTTTCATACAAATTTGAACAAATAATTTTTAAATATTTCCCTGGGGATTCATTTTATTAATATAAGCTAGCAGTGTTCTCTTTCATTAAAAGCTTCGGACCTCTAATGTTTTGTACAATCACCAAATTTGTACAAGGGAAATTTGATAAGTCGTCGTAGTCTAGTAGTAATGTGTTGTCTAATAATGTTGGCTTATTAGACGGGAGCTTACGGTTCGAATCAGAACTCAGCAATGAGTATTCAAAAGGATGAGTAGATTCATATCATACTCTTACACTCTGTTACCTATACGCATTCATACTTATATTAATATCATACTCATACTACTCATATTCAATGTTTGAAGTACTCATCATACTCATACTTAACTGTAGGCATGATGTTTTTGAGTTCTACTCTCCATGACTCAACATATACGAGAATCACGAGGTAAGTATGAATCGCGTACGAACACCAGAAGGTTGTGTGTTTGGTCTATTTGCTGCTCTGTGTTGTTTGCTTAAGTGTCTTTTTTCTGTTGTTGTAAATGCAACAATAAATAAGACTGTAAACTTAGATGAATGATTCAAATCACTCGAATCGAACTATTTTTCTAAATTTATGAATCTGAATGAGTAGGCGTTTGAATCAAACATATCTCGAATGTTATGAGTTTGATGTCAACATTGTACGCATACTCATTACAACACTAATGGATGTTATACGGAACTAGGTTGGGTTAGTACGTATGCCAAGCCGAGAG
Organism: Sarcophaga bullata; assembly: GCA_005959815.1. Lineage (NCBI taxonomy): Eukaryota > Metazoa > Arthropoda > Insecta > Diptera > Sarcophagidae > Sarcophaga > Sarcophaga bullata. The sequence goes on from QOCX01003082.1 coordinate 1,535, forward strand.
TAAATCTTGCGGCGAAGCGTGCACATTGCGTAGCCCGGGTTACCAATATTTTTTTAAGGTTCCCAGCTTTTAGCTCGCATAGCTATGAAAAAAATTAAAAAATTTGTCGTTATAACCCTTCAGTCTTCAACCACTTATACTTTGTATGCTAATTTAATATCTCAGTGGCGGGACCTACAGTTTAAAGATAACTCTGGGCGACAGATTTTTAATAGGCTTTGTTTTTGTGAGAAATCTGCTGAGAGGAAGTCGTCGTAGAAATCTTTTTTCATATTTTCGTTTTGATGTCTCACTGGCGAGAAGTCGCCGTGGTAGTGTGTTGGATTATTAGGCTTGAGACCACCGATTAGACATCAAAAACAAAATGTGAAAACATATTGCTTCGGTGACCACTTCCTCTCAGCAGATTTCTGTCATAAACTCTGAGAGTAAAAAAATTGCCATGAAAAGTTTCTCAAAAATCTGTCGTTTGGAGTCGACTTTAAACTGTAGGTCCCACCGCTCATGTATAAAATTAACTCACACAACATAAGTGGTGTGTGAGCTAGGCTGGAATTCTGACTGAAGAGTTGTAATGACCAATTTGTATGTGTATGTTTTACTGGCATTTGAACTGTGGTCTCGCATCTAATAAACCAATAGACTACATACTAGTCTACGGCGACTTCATGGTATACATTCAGAGCAAAAATCCTAGGTTGCATCTCCAGTCCGCCTGCATACCATTATGACAGGCCTGGCCCTTTCTGAGATGCTCTTTATATGAGACCTCTACCTCAATCAAGTGTGACTCTTAGATATTTTACCTTAATTTTATGTGGTAATATCGTTCGAGGTCCAATATTGTTAATGGTGCCATTAAGTTTTTGCCCGGGTTTGACCAGATTTATGCCAAGTTTCCTTAAGATCGGCGTTAAAAACCTTATGATCGCTGTATACGCTTATCGCTGTATACGCGTTTCCTTAAGGCTGTTAAAAAATGGAGTTAGGTTTCTCAGTTATCCCCAATAGCCAGTTTTAACGATAACATAACGGTAAACTTTGTGATTAAAATAAGAATACCGATGCTCGCTTTTCTGGCAACTAGTTGCTGCCACCTACTTGCTTAAGAAAATTTCAAAGTTAATCAAACAGCACTTGCTGGAGTTTAACAATGTCGAGGCATACAAAAGTGCCTTTAATTTTCCTTATCGCTGTATATATTAACGCATATACATCACATAAATGTAACCAAGCAAAATATACAATTTTTACTTACAGACTTTTCCATAAACAAACTGCTGCTTTGCTGCCCTCCATTTTCTTCCTTCCGCCTGCATCCAGCATAAAAATCCTGGCTGTATTATTTTCGTTACTGCCTTTGGCAGGCTGTTGTAATTGGACAGCATTAAATGGAAGTTTTCTTGTTTCGTTCGTTTTCCGTTTTTCTTTTTTTTTGTTTTTCTTAACAATTTTGCACCATTTTTTTTTTCATAATTTAAGTGCTCTTCCTTTGCATCTCCCTCTCGCAAAGAGAGAGAGAGAGGAGAAGATCATGTTGTTTGTTATAACTTCTTGCAACTTGGCTGTTTGGCTTGTTGTAAGGTATTTTTCCTATTTAAGCTGTAACTTTAATATAGGCCAGTTTTATTGGCAAGAAAACGGGTGCAGAATAGGAACAGCAGCAGCAGCATAACGTTGCTTGAATCATTTTGTAGCTGAGCTGACCTCCACTTTGTAAGGGACTTAAAAGAAAATATTTTTCTTTTGCATTCTTCTGGCACTTTATTTTTCATTTTAAAAACCTATTTTGTTGTTATTATTGTTGCTGTTTTTCTTGTTTCTTATGTTTTACTATACATTGGCTCCCTTATTGAATGACTGAACATTTTTTCTTCATCATCGTATGTTTTTTTTTTACTGCTCTTCTGTGTTTATTGTTCTGTTTCTGCTTTTTTACGAGCTTGATTCTCAACAGCATGGGGCCGGGATGCCATTTGCTTTTGACGTATAAATGATTACCAGTTAAATTCGAACATCAATAACTTTACCTGGAACTAGATGAAGTGGAAATATAAGCATAACAACAACAACAACAATAACAATCAATTGCAATAAAAGTTAAAGGGAAACCTGGAATATCAAGAAGATGATTCAGGGTAAAACAAAATATGGAAATTGATTTTTATTTTCTTTCTTTCTTTCCTTGCTTTTGATGGCCTATGAAATATTTTCGTAATTTTCTTCAATTTATTGCCAACAAAGCAAGGCGCCAGGGAACTCAACTCTATTGATTCATTGAAGAATCACCTGTCCCTAATCACAACTACAATGGATTTTTAACGAGCTAAATAAAGGGTCTTGTTCGCGAAAATCGTATATTATTACGTAGCACCCGTCTTTTTTCCACGGCATATCAGTTCGTGGTCGATTGGTCAGTGCATCGCATACTGCATTACAGACAGAATTCGTTTTTTAGTTGGACTATCCGTATGTGGAACTTCCTTCCTGCAGAGATCTTTGTTGTCACTTACGCTTTAAAGAGATTCAAATCTAGTGTCCACAAACACTACCCACTCGATCCTGCTTCTAGCAACTTATTTTCCCTATACCAACGCAATACACTTAATGAGTAGGAGATATTCCCTGTCAAGTTAGGCAAAAAATTGCAGCCTTAGAGCCTTTTGAAATGGATTAGCATTCAGCACTGATGGTGGATGAAATTTTACTTCGTTTTTAGTTTGAATTTATTCTCTCTAAAACTCAACCTAACATAAGGAATTGCAGGCGATATGGATGAACTCAGACAACAACCATCGTTGGTGCTTAGCCTGTAGCTTCGGAATTCGATCATTGGTCTTCAATACTTAATTTCTACAGTTTAATGCTACAATAAGTTAGCAGCACACATTAAAACATATGTCAACTTCATCCATAAAACCTAGCTTGCCAACATTTTGAACTGTTTTTGTCCCCCGTTTGGCTGTTTTTTATGTTTCATCAGATCATATTGCCTGTCCATGAATTTTGTTGGCAGGTGTCCAACACCACTACCCTGCGCGAGCCCTTCTGGACCCTTCTAGAATGCGATCAGTTCCAGAAATATTCAATCATTGGAGACCCCATTCAAAATTAGGCGTCACCTTAAGTCCGCGTGTCCATTTAAGTAACCGAACGTCGCGCGTAGTGCCAGTAATCACGTCATGTTGGCGCATATATAGACGCTGAAGACATCGACCTAGATATCTCTCACAATAAATAGAAAAACACAAAAACCACTTTCTTTCAGTGCTCTTTCTCTAGCGCAGTAATATCAAATATCCTCGACAGATACTCAAAAATCTTCGTTCAATGAGTCGACTTTACAACTTAGGTCCGCCGCTCCATGTTTAAACTAACACACACAACACTATATTTGGAGCAGAAACTAATCGTAATCCCTGATTGAACGAGTGCAATTGAGAATTACCTGCATGTTTGAACCATACATGAACTGCAATCTACCAACAACTACAATTAATATCTCTTAAGGGTTAAAACCTGCTTACGATAATCACACACTTTTTTTTCAAACCTAACACAATAAAATGTAAAATTTTCCATTCTTTCTGCGCACACTTCATCCATTAAAAGTTTCCGAAAATTACTCTACGTTCATATTTTCTCACTTACACACAAACCATTTATTTTGCAAACAAAGTTTCCTCTAACGAAACGTTGCCTTAGAACTTTAAACTTGCTACAACAACACGCAAGAAACAAATTTTGCAAGAACTGGAAACTTTTTCTCAAAACGCTACTTCTGCTAACTTAATTGCATGGGTCACCCCTCAGGGATCATAAAAACAAAAAAGAAAAAATTTACTCGCAGACAATTTTATTTAAAAACAAACAAATAAATCTCTTAAAAAATACGAAATAAAATTTGAAATAAAAATGGAATTTGAGACCAAGAAACTTTTATGAATGACAACCAACCCCGCCTCCAACATCATGCGTTAACATGCATATGTTAGGAGCAGGCTGATATGCTAATTAATTTCTCTGCTTTCTGAAGAGGCTGTAAGTGTATAAAGTAATTTGAAAAGAACGATACAGTATTTTAAAACTGCATATTAAATCTAAAGTAACTTTTTACCTTTCTTCCTTTAACACATCGAGTCTTTTATTAGGTGCTTCATGTCCTTAAATTTAAATAAAGCAGAGTGCGTATGAGATACCAACGAGATCTTCCATTCCTTTAAGAGACATATTGATGCCATTATCTGTGGCATATTACATCGATTAAAAGTCCTTCACGGACTCCTCTGTGTGAAGCTTGAGTTTGATCGATGTTGGCTTTGAAGAGCACTACAGCATGGGGTCTATACGCATACATCAGTGACTTAAGAAAACACCCCAAGAAAAAGTCTAACGTGGTGAAACAGCACAATCTCGTTAATATGTTCTCTTCACGTCCACAACAGAACACACACAATTTCTCATTACATTTCAGTCAGGATTGCTCACCACACCATTTATGTAGTGTGTGTTAATTTTGGGCCCTACAGTCTGAAGTCGACTTTGAACGACAGATTTTTGAGAAACTTTTCATGGCAATTTTATTTATTCACAGAGTTTTTGCTAGAATGCCATGCTGAGATAACCACGCCAAATCAAATCACTTGTCCAGAATATAATGAAACAAAAAAGGTTTGAAATTTTTCCAAATTTAGTTTTTTGTTGTGAAGAACAATTGCGCCTGTCATAAATAGAATATTATTTCATTTATATGACTGTCACAGCTGACCGCACAGTAGCTCATTCGATCGGACTAATTTTCGTGCACTTTTTCGAGTGTATGCAGTCGTATCTTGGCAATGGCATCACGAATGATGGCCTTCGAATGCTGAATTTTCTCTGGTTTGTTGGCATAACACTTTTCTTGAAACGGCGACCCACAGGAAATAGTCCAACTGTGTCAAATCGCAACTTCTTGGCGGCCAATTTAAATCACCATTTCAGCAAATTAACCGGTCAAACGTCGTTCGCATAAATACCAGGAAGGGTACAATGAAATCGATTATCATGGTGCAATAAGTGTCACGATTGACTGTACCGTTTGCTCCGTCCTCATTTTTAAAGAAATATCAGACCAATGACGCCTCCGCTCCACAAGCCAAACAGTCAGTCGTAATGATTTCATTGGCTTCTGTAAAACCTGTGGGTTTCTGGGCCTCAAATAAATCAATTTTACTCATTAAAGTACCCACCAAGATGAAAATGAGCTTCATGCGGAAAGATTTTTTTTTGCAAAATCAATAAATTCCAACGTTGCTTAAGTGTAAAGCGATTAATTACATTCAGTGGCGATAATATCCTGAATTTTATGACAGAATAGAATGACATAAGTTTTGCACGAATTAGAAATAACCGAATGGTTCAAATTTAAATCGATAGATGGCCCACCCGATACAATGTGCATAAGCTATAGGCCTGTAGCGTTACTCTGTTGAAACCACATCTTATTGGTGTCCAGATCATCAAATTCAAGCCAAAAGAAGTTGATAATCATACTCCTTTCTAGTGCTTGCCGTTATCGGTGATGGCATGGCCAATTTCGTTCACAAAACATAATGGACCGATGTCACTGCCAGCGCATAATCTACAGCAAAGAGTGACTTTTTCGGAATGCATTGGATACTCTTGCAGTCAAACCCAATCTAGTAGGTAGTGTGTTGACTTAGTAGAGGCCAGGGTTCAAACCCCAGGTCAGATATCTCCAATAAAACGAAATATGGCAGAATATTACTTGACCAATTACGTATGTATGTATGTATTGGGTACTCGTGGATCTCCTTTACATCCTGAAATAGGCGTATTTGCTAAAGGTGAATTTCAATGGAAATTAAAGTCACTTGTTAGAACTCATTTAGCGAACATATGTTGTTGTCTCTGATTGTTAAACTTCAGCTTCTTGGTCCGATGAATTTTGTACAAAATTCGCCAATTTGTCATCTACGAAAGGCCGAGTTCATGTAAATAAAGCGAATTCGACATCCTCGTATTCTACTGCACACTCTCACGGGCAAAGACGATTGTTTTCCTATAATCTGGCATTTCGTCGACGTGCGAGTAGAGTTCGACCGTTTACTGCACTAGTGGACTCAAATTTGTTCGCCACCGGTAGGACGATTATGGCAAACAGACACCCATTTTGTGATTTATTTCCACGTATTACAAAAGACTATATCCGTCCATGAGGATTTGGCAAAACAGACTTAATAAATGACAACCACTTTGACAGTTGTGACCTCCACAAAGCAGGAGTTCTCAACAGCCAAAGTTCGAAAGTAACTGTTGGAAGTCTGGATACATTTTATATTCTACTCTATTAGGTGTCTAGCCGTTTTAACCGTTAAAAATGCAGCTAAACACCATGCAATTCATATTCCTTGGCAAGCAGCCCAACATATGATGGAGTCTAACACTAGAAAAAAAAATTTAAAACCAACGACAACAAAACGATGCACAATTGTCGTGAGTCCCTTGTTTATTGTTGTTTTTGTGTAAATTGACAAACCCTGATATTGTAACAAAACAACACCGTTAACCCTGTTATTGTTGCACTGCAATAAAGCCATGTAAATACAGCTGCACAACAAAACAAATGCACGCGAACAAAGAATTTTATTTCGTTTGAAAACAAAAGTTGCCAATGTTGCCTACACACACAGAGGTACGTACTTTTATTCAAAGTATTGAAGTCAGGATGAGTGTTAAAGGGGAGCCTTAAGCTTTGAAAAAGAATTTTTTTTTTTTGGTTTTTCATTTTGGAATGAACGTGTCATTTTAACAGCAAACACAAGTGTTTTCTTTTGTTTCTATTGCTGTTTGAAAAGTGTTTTCAAACCAAATAGATGATGAACAACAAAAGTGAAACTTGCTTTAGGGTGTCCCATTTGTAAAAATATTTCACGGTTTCAGTAAAGTTCAGCATCTTAAAATCGAAGCTTTAAAAGGGAATGGCTGTTATGAAGAGTCATCCATCGGAGCTGGTAATGCTCATGTCGTTCTATTGTGTCACAAAATTCAGTATCATATCGCCACTGAACGTAATGAATCGATTAACGCTTGAGCAACGTTGGGATTTATTGGAAATTTCTTTATGAAACAAAGACAGGCTGTTGATTGCGGAAATTGCATGAAAATGTCCTATAAAATTTGGTCGCAAAGAAGGACCACTAGTGCCCGGTATACGCGAGCTTATTGCTAAAGTTCGTGAGGCTGGTTTTATTATTGATGCGCCAAGACGTAAGCATGTTCAAACACAATTTCGTTGATGCGATTACATTTCTTAGCTCGCACATTGTACTTTTCTGTTATTTTATTCATAATGTAACACGAAACGAACTTAAAGCTCACATAATACAAGTTTGCTGGCAATTTTTCAAGATTAAAAATTAAAAAAAAAAAAAAATTATGAATGAAAAATGGCTTGTGCTTAGACAGCAATGATTGGAACACAATCACTTTAAACATTTCGTGTATCATTTAAAAAGATTTCACTGTATGTGCGTATATAACGTCATCACATTGCAAAAGTACGTGATATTCCCCTCTTAGCAGCTGTGAAGTATAAAAGCATGCGTCAAAACAGAGTAAAGTATTAATACGAGTGTAAAGAGTTATACTTGAACGTCATAACAGACGTAATCTTTTTAACAGAATTTTATTTCAAATGAAATGCTGCTTTTAAATTGGCCTTGTTTGCTGGTTTTGATTTGCATACGAAAAGCAACGTGAAAAAATTGAAAACAGAAGCATCCAATTAAGCAATCCACCTGATAAAATTTAAAAAAAAAAAACGATTATTTTATTATTCTTTTGCCTGTCTCATTCGATGCTTCCTTTTGAGCATAAATTTATGAATGGACAGGGTTTGAAGGGGATTTTGAAGCAGTTATTGGTTTGACAAGCCTATTGTTGGTTGGAGCGGAATTTTCCATTACTCTCGCGCATAAATCAGATTGAATTTGATCGATGGCATATGTTATGCTGGATTTAAAGGACCGCTGTGCCTGACAGTTTATTCGCATACACTTAGGACTTCAGGAAACCCTCACTAGAAAAACTCTAAAGGAGTCAGGACGCGTGATCTCTGTGGCCATTTCCCATCATCTCCAAGTGAAATAAGATGGTCAAATCTTTCGTGCAGAATATGTACTGCAACATGAGCTGTATGTCACGTCGCGCAGTTGGTATTCAGATCATACAATTCAGGCCTTACGAAGTCTGCAATATTCTACCTACAGTGCTTGACGTTGACAATAGTAGCTTGGCCAACATCATTCTCAAAGATATTCCAAAGAAATTTACACTAAGCAGGGTATTTCTTAGGATAGATTGGACGGTCTTGAACCTCGTATGAACTGTTAATGTCCTATATTCGACAATTTTCTTAATTCATTCAGATATAAGTCGCCTCATCGCTGAAGATGATGAATGAGGGTCATTTTGCAAACTACTCTAGATTCAGTTCAGCAAACATATATCATTGCCTATGGATGGTTAAGTTCAGTCTGTACCTAGCTCAGTTGAATTTTGCACGGGTACAGGCCCAAGTTACTACAGAAAATTCAAGTTGTGGTCGGCAAAAGTAAAAGTACTTGTGAACGATGTGAAATCAACTGCCTTAAATTTTCCTGCACAGCGACTATGTTTTCGGTAAACTTGGGTTTCGTCAACTTTTCGTAAATTGACTCAAATTGTCCTATCGATAGGACAATGGTGGCGATCATAGCAAGATACGTTACCCTTACAGAATTCTAATGCAATGCATGTAGTTGAATGGTATTAAAGTCGCCGTAGACTCTAGTAGGCAGTATGTTGGCTTATTAGACGTGGGCCAACGGTTAAAAAACTCCCGGACAGACATCTCCATCAAAACGAAAATATGAAAAAATAGTTCTTCAGGCACTTCTCTACTCTAAGAAATTTACCTGAAAAAGTTTCTCAAAAATCTGTCATTCGAAGTCGACTTTAAATTGTAACTGCCGCCACTCATGTACAAAATTAACGCACACAACACAAGTGCTGTGAGAAGCTAGATCGTAATCCTGACTGATGGGTTTTAATAATCAATTATGCACGTTGAATGCTATATCTGTCCCTAGTGATTAGACGGATATAGCATTCAACAGGATGTTAACAAGATGTTATCAAGTGTTAAAATTCGAAAGTTCTTGTTGGAAGACCCAATAGGTTCATTTTTTAATAATTTATGATAAGACAAATATATTTGCGCCTTTCACCGCTATATCCTGATAACATAATACATTTTCTTAGAAAATATTGTTTCCACGCAGTGCTATCTGGCAACCCTGAACTTCTAGAACTTGACACAATAGCTTAGTCCAGATAATTTGATGACAATGCTATTCGGCAACCCTGCCATTCTATACTTGAACTAGAACTTTGGCTTTTGATATTGTATGAAGTTCTAGAATTTCAGGGTTGCCAAATAGCATTGCAAGTTTAATTAAAAAAACTGAAACAAAGCAAAGAAATAAGGAAACTATATGATCCATAAATGGATAATAAGACAACAAACTGTACTCTGAATGGTAATTTTTAAATATTTTTTAAGTGCTTGCTGCATATGGAAAGGCCCATGAAAGGTGACAAAACCAATTTTAATTTAAGATTTATTTTTATTAATTGAGAAACTAAGTAGTAATCCTGTCTAAAGGGTCGTAATGACCAATTATGTATGTTATGTAAGAATACTTAGGTCAGGTAAGTGAGAGGTAACATAGGCCACCATTTAGTCTGATTGTGATCACAATCAATATTTAACCATGGGATCAAACATTCCATAAAGGAAACTACAATTAATCTTCCTATTGCAGCTAGCTTTATGTCAAAAGGTGAGAGACCAAAAGCCTAGGCATATTTATAACACGAAAAGTACACTGGCACATCAGATGAAAAAGAATCGCTTCCTTCTAATCAACCCAGCAACTCCTACAGAATTTTTTCTGCATTCCTACTGCATTCCTAGTGGCCCATAAGAATACCTATTGTGCAACGGATGGCCTTGCGATTTAAGGATAGAACTAAGGCGGTTCTTTCCCTGTACATACATACATGGCCAGCAGAGTCTGGCAGCGGTGCACGTCATGCCTTGTGTATAAACTCGAAAGTCAACTGAACATATTTTTCAAACAATTTTGTTTTTATTCTGAATTATTCTCTCTACATGATAAAAAAAACTTAAAAAGCCAGTTATTATCTTGTTGCTTTAATATTTTATTTTTTTCGAGGTGTCTCATTTCATTTTTGATTTTATTTTTATTTTTTTTTTTGACCGTGTAATGGGCAAGCTGGCGCGATCTGAGTGAGGTATGTAGGTGTATTGGGTGTCGCGCATGGTGTTGTTTTTATTAATAACATCCCTTAAAAGAGAATATGTTAAAATGGCGTACATAAAGCAATGCAGCACATAGACATTAAAAATGCATAAAGATATACGGGAGTAATGTTTGAAATATTTTTTTACTTGTTGTCGTATATTTTTTTTATTTTTTTTTCTTTTCCATTTCATTACGCCATTTTTTTTTTTTAATTTGAAATTATACGCCATAATTTTACTTCTAGCGTATATCCCATTTTGCGTACAACCAAGAGTAACGTGCTTCAGAAATGGCCACGCTCTAAGCTGTTATGCAATGCGCTGTTAAACACTTTTTATTTCGCCATTAAATATGTCGTGTCGTAAATATTTTGCAGCAAAATTTTGTCTTTCACATTTTATTACAATCTTCAAACTCCACAATCTTCCTTGTTTTTTTTTTATTTATTTTATTAGCCAACATGTATGGTTTGAGGCGGTTAACCTAACTAAGGCAGTATGTGGGCCATACTACATATATGCTCTTATGAAAAACATCGTTTATTTATCCACTTTTACAGCATTTTCTGCAAACATTAACAGTTTTTGCTCATAAGATTTTATGGCAACTAAGAATGACAAAAAAAATTTAACAATCATCTGTGGATACATGACAGCAGCCTGATCGACTGTCTGTCATTGACTAACAGTTTTTTGACGAAAAGGAGAGTATCTTGTATAGAAAGACTGTGATTTTTGAGAGACAACTTCCCAGCTTAATGCAGTGTTATCTGCTGCAAAATTGTCCAGAAGAGCCAGAAAAGTACTTGGGGAATGAACTAAATAGTCAGCAGCAACGATGTTTCAAAAATAATTTTTTTTTGGTTTCAATCCGCCAATACAACAACAACAATTCTTAAATATACTTTTCTTCTCACGCCACTTATGTTGTCTGTTAGTTTCAAACACGAATGATGGAACCTACAGTTTCAATTCGAAAACGAAACAAGATTTTGGGAAAGAAAGAAACTCTCATGGCAATATTTTTTTTAATTTAACTTTTCATAGTTTTTTTGATAGAAATCTGGCTGCAGAGGAAGGCTTCGCCCCTAGATTATTATTTTTCATATTTCGTTTTTGATGTCTGTTCTACGTTTTACCCCCTTAATATAAGGGTCGGCCGTAGTCTATTAGTAAGGTAGTGGGGCGTTGAGGTGCAGGGCCCCACAAACCCAAATATTCGAAAAAAAAAAAAAAAAAAATATTTTCTTTCGGGCGACTTCCTTCTCCAGCAGAGCCAAAACAAAAAACTCTGGAGGAGTAAATAATTCCCATTTAAAAAGGTCTTCAAAAAAAAAAAAATTTGTTTCAATTTCCGCAAGTCGGGACCCAAGGGCAAACTGGGCTCTTTTCCTTCCCCCCAAAAATTTTTTCAAAAACCAGCCTTTCTTTTTTGCAAAAAGGGAAAAATTTTTTCTTTTTTTTTTTTTTAATTTTGCAATTGGGGCCTTACAAGAAAAAAAAAAAAAAAAAAAAAAAAAAAAAAGGGAAAAATTTTAAAGTTGGGCCTTTGTAAAATTTAATCTCTTTTAAATTTGTTTAAATAAACGGGATTGTCGGCATTTAACGTCGGGTTTTTTTTCTTTTCTTTTTTTCTTTTAAAAAAAAATCCATTTTTACCGTTTGTGGCAAGGGCGCAAAAGAGGGTTTTTTCTTAAAAAAAGGGGGCCTTTTTTTTTTTTTCCTTTGTAAAAAAAAATGAAAAAAGTGGGGGAATAATTTAAAAAAATAAACAAAAAAACTTTTGGAAAAAATTTTTGAAAGGGCAAATCCGGAAAAAATTACCTCTTTTTTTTTTTGCCCTGTTTTTAAAATTTTAATTTTTGTTTTTTTTTGCCAAAAAAAAAGATTTTTTTGCCGAAAAAAACTTTTTTCCGTACCGGGGGGCCCTGTTTTTTTTTTTTTTTACCCCCACGTCAGGGTTAAAATTTATTGGGGACGGGGGAGGAGTTTTTAAAAAAAAACCCGGCCATTTTTAACTTTGGCATACCCCACCGGTTTTTGTTTTTTAGGAAAAAAAACTTTAAATAAATTTCCGCAAGGGGGGGGGGGGGGGACTAAAAAAAAATTTTTTGACAGGAAAAGTTTTAAAAAATCCAAAGGGAAAAAAAAAAAAAAAAAAAAAGGAAGAAAATTTTTTTTAGGCAATCTTATTTAAAGGAAAGGAAAAATTTGTTTTGGCCGCTGTTTTTAAAAAAAAAAAAAAAAAATTTGGTTTTCAAATTGGAAAAAAAAACTCTTTTTGTTTCGGGGGTTGAAAAAAAAAAAAAAAAAAATTTTACCCCGGTGGTTTCAAGGGCAATCCCCCCGCCCGAAAGTTTTTTTGTTTTTAAATTGGGGGGGGGAAATTTTTAAAAGTGGTTTATTTTTTTTTTGGCTTTATTTTTAGGGAACGTTGAGCGGGGGTTTCCAAAAACGGGTTTTTTTTCAAAAAAAAAAAAAAAAACCCCTTTCGGGGTCAAAGATTTTATTTTTGGAAATTTTAACTTTTTTTTCCTTTGTCAAAGTGGGATTTTTTGGAGACCTCTTTCATATCACGAAACTTAGACTCCATAAGTCACTCATCATCCCAGCGCTGGTTTACGATGAAAACGCATTGAAACTATTAGGAACCAATGCAGCAGCTTTGGGAGTATTCGAGAGAAAAATCCTATGTACGCTCCTCGTTTCAGTGCAAGTTGCCGCTGATTTCCGCATTCGATCCAACTCCTCAATATCTGTCTGCGCCCGTCAACCACTTGGATGAGCTGAATAATAACTCGCTATCTCGATCATAACGGCCGGATGGAAGAGAATATTCCAACGTCCTATGTACGTGCAAGTTGCCGCTGATGTCTGCATTCGATCC
>QOCX01003083.1:0-18926 GCA_005959815.1 Sarcophaga bullata
CTGTCAAACTTTCTCCTTATCAATACAATTTGTATAAAGAGCATATCAAATGAAATAACGCTGCGGCAACGCAGCGACAACGCATTACAAATGAAGAATTTCGTTTTTGACAAAGTCTTTAATAGTGAAGTTGGCTGCAAAAGGCAATAAATGTAAACAAGGCTGGGAACAATTAAACATTTTAAAAATAAACAGGGTTGTCTAACTAAACTAGGTGCTTTACAGCGTTAAAGCTAAGCGGCAAAAAATGCATCGCTTGTCGCTTTTATTTAGGAAGGACAGTATGAGACTGAAAGTTATCTGAACAGGGTTTGTTGTGCATCACCACAATGTACACAGTGAAGAAAACAACAAATCTTAGGAAAAGTAAAGCTGTTGAGATTGATTTTGTCGAGTTCACTGTTAAGGCCTATTTTGCGGCTCATAATTTTTTTGAACTCGACTTAGTTTAGGGGGTAATGTGTTGGCTTATGTAAGTGGTGAGGCCACAGCTCTAAACCCAGGTCAGGCATCTCCAACAAAACCGAATTATGAAAAAATATTTCTTCGGCGACTTCCTCTCAGCAGATTTCTGACAAAAAAAAAAACTCTGAGAGTGAAATAAAATTGGCATGAAAAGTTTCTCAAAAATTAGTTGTTCAGGCTTCGAATTTAATTTGTAGGTTCCGCCACATGTGAATAAAATTATCACACATAACATAAGTGATGCTAGAAGCTATGTCGTAAACCCGACCGAAAGGTTGTAGTGACTAATTATGTATGTGCGTATATAAAGTCTGTAGATATGCCTACTGTGTACCCATGTCCAATGCCTAATAACTTAAAAAAGAGTTATTTCCCAAAGAAATATGTTTCTCACTTGGTTCCTGATAAAGCTACCAAACAGTATTTGAAGCCAACCAGAATTGTATGCTAAAAAGTGCGCTGCTTTTGTCTGGTCTGACAACCCAAAGGTTTCTCGAAAATGAAATCTGAAGACAATAGCTTCACGAATGTTCGTCTTCAAATGGTCAATTGTATTTGATTGGTCGGCATAACACATTTCTTTAACGGTACCCCACAGAAAATAGTCCAACGGTGTCAAATTGCAGATCCTAGGAGGCCAATTGACATCACAATGTTGGCTAATTAAACAAACATCAAACGTTTGACGCAATAAATCGCTTGTGGTATGAGATGTATGACAAGTTGCACTATCCTATTGAAACCAAACATCGTTCACATCAATAGCATGAAAAGCGGAAACAAAAGAAATTGGTTATCATGGTGCGATAGGTTCCTTTATTGATGGTAATGGTTGCCTACGGCCTCATTTTCAAAGAAATATAAGCGAACGATGTCTTCGGTCCTCAAAACAGCCACTCGTAATGAGTGTATTGGCTTCCGTTAGATACACGTGTGGGGTCCTTGAGTCTCAAATACGCCAATATTACTTATTAAGGTACCCACCAAGATGGTAATGAGCTTCAGACGAAAATATTGGCAAAAATCGACATCATCGTGAAGTTTCTCATTGTGCCAACAAAACCCAAACGTAAGTATTGCTAGATTCGAAATAACTGGTGATGATGATTCAAATTTAAAACGATAGGTGGCCCACCCTATATCATTTATCGAAAATTTGCAAGCAATGAAACCGTATTTCGTTTAATTTCTAAGAAGTTTGCTCACAATAATGGTTTCTCTTTTGATTTTCCGTTGCTCACTAAGCGTGACAGTTTATTCCGATTGATTAAATGTTTTCACAGAATAACAGTAATTATGTTGAGAAAAAAAAAAGCAATGTGGTCACCACTAAGTTGCTTTAGTGTGACCAGATCTTTTGCGAACAATGCTTAAAGAAATTTATTTGAAATTCATTTGAATTCATGAATGAATTTATCGTCGTAGCTTGCTTTACTTTTTAGTATTGCGTCAGAAAATATCTTTTACTATTACTTCCTTCCTTTTCCTGTCCTATTGAATGTCCTTGTCTACATGTTTCTTCTTACAATTCAATTGTTTTTATTTGGTCACTTGTGAAGCATCTTTAAATGGTTCTTGTGTCCTCTTATTTATTATTTGTATGCCTGAGCGTGTGTATCCATTTGACGTTCATTTATATTTGAGTGGCTCTCTCTCTTTCTCTCTCTTTCAGACTTCGCTAGGTTTGCGTGTGTGCCATTTTTTATTGTGATTGTATGCGGTGAGTGTATGTGTGATGAAATTAAAATCAGATATTTATGATTATTTTCTGCTGCTTATTCTTTAATTTCTTTTATTTTTTGTTTATTGTTATTGTTATTATTGTTGTTGTTGTTGTTATTGTTATTATTTTTATTCATCGCTATTTATTTATTTACTTTTCTTTATTGTTATTTTTGTTGTTGTTTTGTTTACATTTTTTCTTTCTTTTTTTTTTATTTATTTTTGTTGTCTTAGATTGTTCATGAGTCTGAAGGCCATCATAAATTGTTATTGGCTGACAATGTTGTCGTCGTAAATAATGCAACGAATAACAATTTATCATAGACAACAACAACAACAATAACAATAACAACAATTTTGGGGGAAATTTTTTTTGGTAACAATAAGGTGTCAAGCTAAAACAGCCAACTTTAAAGGAATGAATTCAAGTAGCCTAGTATAGAAAGTGACGATAGCCATGCTTCAAACCATAGTCCAGACATCTAAGCGAAATATGAAGAAAAATGACTTCCATCAGAAGTCTTCGGACAAAATCTGAAGTTAAATAAAATATTCCTGGAAATTTACTCAAATCTGTCCTAAGGAGTGGATGTTAAACAGTAGGTCCTACCACTCATTAAAAAAATTAACTTTTACAGCATGACTGGTGGCAGAAGCTAGGTTGTAAACCAGACTAAAAGGTTGCGTGATATCATTGAAATTGTTTGTTCATTTCAAAGGCCTACAGATGATGTCTTGTGTGAATATTATTATTCAGAATTACAACCTACCCTTTCTCACGCCACCCACGTTGTATGCATTAATTTTAGCCTTGAGTGGTAAGACCTACAATTTCATGGCAGTATTTTTAACAGCCAGAGTTTTTGCTTGAAGTTTGCTTAGAGGTAGTGGCAAAAAGAATATTTTTTCTTCATAATTCATTAGGTTAGCCATTTCTAAGCTGGAATTCGAACCATGGACTCTCATATAGTAAGCCACCACATAACCTACTAGATCACGGCAACTTCAAATATCGTTTAAATGTTCTCCACAGGTTCTCTAAGTTGAACGCAATCGAGGTGTTAAAGTTTCGATGACTCTGCATGTTAACTCATGCGATGATGGCATGGGTTATGTTGGCTTTGAAGATCGCTTTGATTTGTGGCTTATTCGCATACATCTGCCTCTTAAGATAAACCTACAAGAAAAAGTCTAATGGGGTCACATCGCACAATCTTTGTGGTCAGCTCACATCACCACCATGTGACATAACTATGCCATCAATAGCTCGTGCAGAATATCCAATGTGGCACGAGCTGTGTGGCCCAAAACGCTCTTCTGTTGAAACAACATGTCTCTACAGCCAAATCATTCAATTCCCGCCAAAAGATTTTGATAATTATCAACCAATAGTGCTCAGTTTTAATAGTGCGCCAATCTACATCACCTATATGGCCTCAAATCGCTCCTGAATAATATAAAAATGTGGCATGAGCTGTGTGGTATATAGAGCCGTCCTGTTGAAACCACATGTTGTTGGTATCCAGATCATCTAATTCAGTTCAAAAAAGTTACTCATCTTTGACAGTCATTCTCTCAGGAATATGGACCTGTAATGCCGGCAACGCAAAATCCACACCACTCTATGATTTTTTAAATGCATTGAACACTCCTGAATCTCATGTGTATTGCTATCGTCTCACATCCAACACTTCTATGCCCACTGACGTACTCATTCACCGATCAAGATCAGTTGCGAACCGCTCCAGAGCCCATTAAGCGAACACATGTCGTTGTTTATAGCCGTTTTGCCTTTTGTTCCTAGGTCAGTTGAATTTTTTACGGCTGCGGTACTTAGTCTCGAGTCAAAATTTGTCTCTGTTGCAGTCTGCGAAAGACTGTATTCTTAGGAGTGATGTGGTAGCTATTAACAAAGAGTCTCCTGCACATTCTCATGAGAATAGTGGAAGTGTTTTCGGAAGATGTCGGTCGATTGTTTACAGAGAAAATGTAAGAAAAACCATAGAAAACTGGGAAAGCAAACAAAAGTAAGATTACAAGTAGGCATTGGAAATCAAAGTCAACATTATTCTGGGGCGATCGTAAAATGGGCGAAGCGAGCTGTTTGTTATGCGAACAGAACAACCATTCTGATGAAACAAATTTATTATGTGGACGGACGTGCTATTGAATGCTGTGTCTGTTCATGGTGGTTTGGTAAAACAGATTGATAAAATGACAATAAATTTGACAGATGTAGCTTGAACTGTCAGAGTACGGAAGTCTATGACTTTGAAGGCCAGATATTTATGGGTTAGCCCTCGTAATAACTCTCCACCACAATATCGTAAGCATTTCTTTAACGATACCAGCAAGAGAATATTTGTTCTCTGATAGCAATTACAACTAAAGAATTAATTCCTTGTCTTCTCTGCTGTGTTGGTACATTGTATCAAGGAAATCTTACAGATTCTGTTTTTTTTTTATTAATTTCAAATCGATGAATATTTATTGTGTTTATAGAGATAATATAGCGTTCGTTGTTCGTTCCTTATTAATAAATGATTAGAATTGAGAATGAAAAATAAACATTTCAGTCATGATTTTTCTGATTGCCAAACAATTTAAAAAAAGGGCCTCAAACAAATGGCAGAAAAGCAAAAAAAATTGATAAGAAAAAAAGAGGGGATGATGGAATTATTGATTAGAAATGGAAATGGATTCACTTAGTGAGATACTCTTAAAGACGTAGTTTGAGAGAAATGAAAGACATTTAAGGGAAGGACAGCAGCACAGTTCTAGGTTAGGTTACACAGCAAATACTCCCAGAGGTGCAATGTAGTACTAAAGCACTAAAGATAGACTCTTAGTAACAGCAATACCCCAAGTCGCCATAGTTCAGTAGGTGGTATAATGGCTTATTCAAACCCTTTGTCAAAAATATCCGACACAACGGTGACTTCCTCTCAGAAGATTTATGACAGCAACTCTATGACTCATAGAGTATGAGTAAATAAAAATTGCCATGAAAATGCTTCTAAAAAACTTTGGCATTCGGAATCGACTTTAAACTGTAACCGCTCATGCATAAAATTAACATACACAACATAAGTGGTTGTGATCCTGGCTAAACGGTTGTAATGCCCAATAAATCAATACCATAACCTCATAATTATCCTGTCAGTCAAACAATTCCAACAGAAAAGCATCACGACTCAAATTATGATAAGAAATAAAGCTTCGTCACATATTTATCACAAGGTTTGGTCACTGGTAGGGGGAGGGGAAAGTATAGATAATCCCCTTCACTCTGACAGATTCATAACTCCAGCAGAAGTCATCGTAGGGAGTTTATTAGTATGCTTATCAGTCAAGTAGTAAGATAATCGACAGAGAACATTAAATGAGCATGCAGTTCAAGATATGAAAACAATCACTCTCTTCGATACCAGCTCCCTGTAATATTAAGAACTGAGAGAAAATACCGCTTCAAATAAGAAGCCTTTACACCGATACTAACTACGTGGCAATCAGTCCTGGGCTTTCTGAAAATAAAACAGAGCTGTCGTCTTAAATAGCATAGAAGCTGATAGAAAGTAAAGAATACAGGCTTGAGCTGATAGAAAGGAAAGAATACAGGGGAGCTTCTACGGCACTGTTGAGGTAAGAATCTTTCAGTAGAGTGCGAAAGGATCTTCGAATATATGCTTAGCGAAAGAGAAAATAGAGATGGGCCGAGAGTCCTCTCTAACCGAATGGAGTTAAGGCAATCTAAACTTTTGTTGGATAATTACAGACTATCAATGAAGACCTCTAGACCTTTTGTCAGGCCCCTTAAATGTGTAGATCCTGTGACGATGAGAATCTGAGCTATGGACATGCTGCTATTTCTTATAACTTCCTGAACAGAATATTCGATTTTAGAATTCTAACTAGAGGCCCTGGGTTTGAAGTTCTAGAAGTTCTCAATGGTAACCTTGAGGATAACACTGATGGCTCAAGGCTGAATGAAAGGATGGACTGTGTGGTTATTTCTCACAGATTCTAACTTAAAGTTCCTTGTAGGCTGCCTGACTTTTGAATGTCTTCCAAACAGAGATCATAGCAATTTTAAAAGCGAAAATCTCTTAATTTACTCTAACAGTCAGGTCGCGATTAGTCTGTGAATGACGAGTATTTCTCAGTGAAAAATTTCATGTCATCAAAGGTAAGTCTTATATGGGTTCCAAGGCATACTGATATTATGGAAATTGCAAATTGAATTTCTGATGAATTGGCCAGAGCCGGTACGGAGATTACAATCTTAGGCATATGTTGCAGGGATTACATAACATACATACATAATTGGCCATTACAACCCTTCAGTCAGGATTACAACCTAGCTGCTCACATCAGTTATGTTGTTTGCGTTAATTTTATATTTGAGTGGCTGGACCTACAGTTTAAAGTCGACTCCGAACGACAGATTTTTTTAAGAAGCTTTTCATGGCAATTTTATTTACTCACTCAGAGTTTTTGGCCAGAAATCTGCTGAGAGGAAGTAGCCTAAGAAATATTTTGTTCATATTTCGTTTTTGATGTCTGACCGGGGATTCGAACCCTGGCCTTTCGTCTAATAAGCCAACACACTACCTACTAGACTACGGCGACTTCTTGCAGGGATTTCCGCAGTTAATTCGGACATAATCCACTCGTTTTATAGGAAATCTCAATCTTGTGGGCAGCGGGAGAGTACGTGCAGTATTGCTAGGCTCTGTTGGATACGTGTGGACATGAAAAGTAACGACTCAATGCTGTCCTTAAATAGCATGGCCATCTAACGCACATACAGTGATTCCTACCCGTCACTGGCTTTTTAGCAGCCATGCTGAAAACTGGGCATAACGGGAAATATATTTTGCAGGAGCTTTGGGTGTGAAGAAAAGGAAGAGAGTGTCCTTGCTCTCGTAATAAAGAGACTGAGGGTTTTCGACCTCACACTTCCAGACATCTTTAAAGAATCTCTCTCTCTCTCTCTCACTCTCTCTCTCTCTTTCTAGTATAAGGATTGCTGCAATAGCAAGATTTATTTTTGGAATTGGGTTGGTTCTCTCTAGGCAATGTTTGATACCTGGGTAGAGGAGAGGATTTAGATGCTTGCCTAAGTGGTAACTCTAACTTTAAGGAAAAGTACGTCACCCGTTTCACATTCATAATTGTCTTTCCATCTCTGCTGTAGCGTCCATTAAATTTCTCAAAATATCTTCACGATATTTTTGTTACTTCAAGATGACTTGCAACGTCTTTAATTTGTTTACGGGTCAATGGTGATTTTGACTATTATTTTGATGTCCTGAAATGAGTGTATCATGTTTCCTATAATTTATTATGCTCAACAACCAAAAACAAAATAACAATTGACCCCCCCCCCTCATGCGCACAAGATATCCTTCAGCAATGTGCACTGTTCACATCAAGGTGTAGGATTTTTTTTTTGTTTTTCATTTTCTTTTTGAAGACATTCTCAAATAACTGAAATTAAAATTTCTTCTTTCATTTCAGGGGGTGTTAAGAATTTCAAGGTGTAACACGACAACAACAACAACAACAAGAAGAAAAACCATTAATATTGTGGTGACAAGTATGGGTGGAAACTGAAGACGTTCTTTTTTACTTTGTTTGTCACTTGACTGTCACACTTAGTTTACAGTGTTGTTTGTTGTTATTTTCTTTCTTTCTTTTTGTTTTTTTTTGAAAATTTGAAACCATTAAATAGAAATCAAAATAATAGGACAACATTATATTGTTGTTGTTGTTGTTGTTGTTTTTTTATTGGCAACACCTCCAGATGTTGTTCATTACGGGGTTGTGGTTGATTTTCTTTCGTTTTCTTTTCATGCAAATTCTAAAGAAAGTTTTTTTTTTTTCTTTCTTTATTTACATTTTCTATGTGGTTTATCGTAATAAACAGAAACAAAAGATAAAAAAACGAGCTACCCTCCACTATTCTTGCTGGAGAATCATGCTGAAGGCTATGGGGACAAACAAGGAAAAATGATAGAAAACAGTTGAAGAAAACAAAGAAAAATTAAAAACAGAAACTGAAGAGTACTGTGAACAATTTAGACTTCAGTAGTTACAAATAAGACCACCTTATTTAAAGGAACGACAGAACCAAGAGACCCATGGTTTTCCATGGAGACATTTAACTCTTCCAACAACAGTGAAGAAACAAAGGAAAAATTAAAAACAGAAACTGAAGAGTACTGTGTTCAGTTTTTTTTAAGGAACGACAGATACCAAGATCTCTGTTCTTATTTGTCTTCTTCTTCTTATTCCGACTCTTTGTTGTTATCTTTTTCATGTTTTTTTATCGATAAGTTCAATAATTGTGTGTGTAATTCTACCATTATTTTTGTCACTTTAGTTCGTAATGTTTCCTACCTACTGTAATATTGTTTGTATCAATTAAGTCCACTGGTTCTGTATTAACATAAGTTTGTTTTTCTTTTCTTGTTCTATTATACATTCTGTACCGTTAAGATGTGGTGCATCTCCTTATTGTTTTTTTTATTGTTCTTCATTTCTTTGTTGTATCTTTCTAATGCTATTTGTAATATATATATATTCTACTCATAATATATGTTACAATGTTGTGTTTTGTTATGGCTTCTATGTTCTATATATAATTTATTTATCTAGGATGAGGGCCCATTTCGAATAATTGAATTTTTATTCGTGTTCTATACCATTAAACATGGATTTCCAGGATTGTTTTGATTTGGATGTGGAGAGTTACAGTTTCAAATTTTTTACTTTATTTCCAGGCTGTATATTACTATTTGTCTGTGGTTTGTTTGTGTTTTGGTGTTCTGATACGGCTTACTTAATAATTATGTGTCTGGTCAGAGCTATGCTACTCTCGGTGAAAGCGACATGAACTTGCCTCTAAGATCGTGCGATTTGACCCCATTAGACTTTTTCTTTTGAGGTTTTCGTGGGTATATGAGAATATGCCTTAAACCACTACAGTTCTCACAGCATCAATCAAATTTCTTCTGATTTATTTGCTAGATTTATGGAGAATTTAGCATTTTGAATGTCCTCCACTCAAAGAAGCCACGGTAGGATATTTTAACGATGTTATACTCCACATGTAATGGCGTCAGTAGGTCCTTCAGACGAATACTTTGTTCCATTTAAATTAAGAGATAGGAAAGCGCTTAATGAAGCACCTTATAAAAGATACAAAACCCAATCTATGACTCCATCTAATGAACCTTAATGAGGTATTTCTAGGAAAGGTACATGCAATCGGCGATACTCTCTTTTACAGGGTCTGGCACAGGAGGCTTACTGCCCACAGTTGATTCAGATTCTTAAAATTGTTTGCCCACTCTTCGAATGACTTCATGTTACTTATTTAATTTGTCATTACAACCCTTTAGTCAGGATTACAACCTAGTCTATCACTCCACCCATGTTGTGTGCGTTAATTTTAAACATGAGTGGCTGAACCTACAATTTAAAGTTGATTCTGAACGGCAAAATTTTTTGAAAGGCAATTTTTGAAATGGCAATTTTACTCTCATTTTTTCAGAAATCTTCTGAGAGAGAAAATCGAAACTCTTAAGGTTTTTGCCAGAAATCTGCTAAGGGGAAGGAGCCGAAGAAATATCGGGGCTTTGAACCATAGCTAGGAATACAAACTGCATTCTAATACTACCCTACTGTATAACGTTGACTTTGAAGGATAAGTTAAAGAAGCTTTTCACGGCAATTTGATTTACTTGCTTAGAGGAAGTCGCCTAAGAAATATTTTTTTTACATTTTGTTCGAAATGTCTGACCCGGGGTATTGAACCATAGCCAGGAATACAAACTATACTCAAACACTACATTTCGGTACTTTTCATGGCAATTTGAAACAAAAATTGATGAAAAGTTGCCTGAGTAAGCAATTTTTTCTTTCCAAATTTCATTTTGTTCGAGATAAACATACTGGAGGGTTTGAACCATAGGCTCATGCCTAATAATCTAACACACTACCTACTAGACTACAGCACCTTAAATAATACTGGGTGCCTGCAAAGAAAATAGTCATGACATATGAGAGTAATTTGCACAAATTGAATGCCTTATGCTGCTGCTTATAAGGGGCCTATTTCGTTTGCCTTTAACTGTGAGCCTTTAAATATAAACTCCGCCATTTAAGACGTATGTAGACATGAGTTGCTTCCTGTATTAAATACACCAGACATTGAATTTTTATATTTTAAATATAATTCCCTAGAGTTTGTAAGGATTTCAGTGGCTGTATTACGTGGTACAGTCACCACCGTGTTGTGTTCATAAATTGAAAGAAAACAAAGATCCATGGGAACATTTTCTTTTTCTTCTTCTTCTTCTTCTTTCATAATTCAACTTTCTGTTTAACGGTTAATCTATAAGTCTTTGTAAAAAGCCTAGCGACTGAAGGATATGAAAATTTCTAAGAAAACCAAAAAAAAATTTTCTTCCAATAACTTATGCTCTGCAAGGATTGCTGCTGTGCAAGCAATCGTGGAAAATAATTCCTTTTCAATGGCATCGAATACAACAAAATAAAGGCGTTTTTCGTTATTCAATAAGAAAATGAAAGAGAGAGAAAGAGAGAAAGAGAGAAAGAGAGAAAGAGAGAATAAGAAATAATTTATGATAATCGCCATATTTAAAGAATTTATTTTTAATTTTTTCTATTTTCTTTTCAATTTAATACTCTTAAGTTTTCCGGCATCAATAATTATTCCAAATATACCGCCAAACGTCAGATAACGTTGTCATATTCATATTTATCCTCTCGGTAGCATTAACCCATACTCCAAGGCCAGATGCGTAGCATGGCTGTCATTTAACATTAAAGCCATTGGTTTGCTATTTTCATCATCATTGCTTTTCACTTTTGTCCTTCCAGATTGAATTGTATCAGGATGATCAAATAGTTGAAATGCCACCCGCAAAACTTCAAAATTCATTGAAAAGCAAAATAAATTATTCTCACTGTGCATGCAGTTGTATGCATTTGAGGGGGGGGGTAGGGGGAGTGATATTTCAATTACTTACACTAAATAATGTCGACATGCTTAGCGAAAAGTAACCGCATGCATTAAAGTCCAATACATGATTGAAGAACTTTAGAGACAAATGATTCACCTGCAAGACAAGGAAGAAAACACACCGAATTACTGAAGACTAAAGGAATAAAGCACTTCTATAGTTTCTAGCTTATGCGCAAACACCTGCGGCATAAGGAAACCCCTTAAGGATATGTGTAAGCGGAATAATCGCATAGTCCCGCTGACCAGCCTACGTTACCTCAACGTGATAAGACTATGCCCCCAAATACGGCATGAAACATTAAAACCATAAGTCCTTGGTGTCCACAGCATCAAAAAATGCTTGATAATCTCATCATTGAAAGCGTTGACCTAACAGTAAATTTTTTTTAAATCCATTAGACCTTATCGTCAGCTATCCTATAAGGTTACGTGAATATTCACGTTAATAATAAACAGACAGATAAATTTGAGAGTAGAAGAGCTTCCAAGTCACTGAGAGCTCCATAACTTTTTTGTGGAGTAGAAATAACGTTTGGAATGGAAAAATTGGAAAAAATATTGAGAGGCGATTATTCTCATGAATGTTCGTATATATTCGAGCATGAGGAACTTTATGGATATAAAATTGTTGGCAGTGGTCTCTGTGCCCACTCTGTGCCTACATATAGGCCGCCCGACTACTGCTGTGTTTTCAAGACGTAGGTCATAAAGATTTCGAATGCAGCGCAATTCTTGTGGAGTGATGGAATATCCCTCGAAAATATCTTAATTTACTCGAACAGTATCTGATGAACGTCTCTTCGACGTACGTCACTTTGACGTATATCACTTATATGTACGTCAGTTCTATGTACCTGACTTTAGCGTTAGTTCTTTTGGCGTACGTCACTTACACGTACATCACTTCGATAAGAGTCATTTCGTATCATGTCGTCCGTCACTTCGACGGATATCACTTTGATTTACTCTACTTCGACATGCGTCACTTGAACGCACGTCCCTTCGACGTACTTCACTTTGGCGTACATCGCTTTGTTATACGACACTTCCTGCGGCCCTTCGACGTGCATCTCTTCGATATACGACACTTTCCACATGCGTCACTTCGACGAACTTCACTTCGTTATACGACCTTTCCACATGCGTCACTTCGACGTACATCAGTTCGATATACGACACTTATACATGCGTCACATGCGTCACTTCGACGTACGTCACTTCGAAATACATCACTTCAACAAGAGTCACTTCGTATCATATCATGCGTCACTTTGACGTATGTCACTTCATTATACTCTATTTCGACATGCGTCGAACGAATGTCTCCTTAACGTATATCACTTCGATATAAGACACTTCCTGCGTCACTTCTTGATGCGTCACTCCGACATGCATCACTTCGATATAAGACACTTCCCCATGCGTCACTTCGACGTACATCATTTCTGTGTACGTCATTTCGACGTATGTCATTTGTGCATAAATGTCGTATATTTCTCGAGGAAATTTTGGATCATGCAAAGGCATAAATTTGCGAAAATAGAAACATCGCACATCACTGATATGTTAGAGAGCATATTCAAAGGAAAGCTTAACGTCGTTGGCAGCAAGAGCTCAATGCAATATTACTATGCTCTGCTAGATTTGTATGGATAAGAAGAGGACTGACATAATTTAACGAGAGCTCTTTAAGGCAACAACACTCTTCTCAGATGGGAAAAGTTTTTGAAAAGTTTTGATTGAAAAATTTTTACGTTTTCCAAAGGAAAAGAAGCACATCAGCCTTTACAACATACCAATACTTTGATGGCATTGTCCAGTATAAGAGTCACACTTACATACCATTTCATAAACATCATTGCGATCAGCAGCCAAGGCACAACGATGTATACATACGCCGGTTTCCTTCTGTAACAAATTCGTTTGCCAGTTGCCATATACAATGGCAACACATTTGCCGCCCACATATAAGACATACAAACTGGTTATGTACCAGTTCTGAGCGGGGCGAAATAATGCCGGAACCGTCTGAAATAAATGTTGAAATAGAATTTTGAGAATAATTTTTGGAATTCCTTTAATTTCACCTCTTCAACAGAGAGCCATAAAGAAAGCATAGAATTGAGCGCTGTTGATGTAACAGAAGATAACCCATTAGCATTAGAATGGGTATGCCAAAAGACTTCGTTAGTTGTTTGGCTACATCGCACAAGCTGTCACTGGCAATTGACATAATGTTACGAAATAAGCTTCCCAAATCTGCAGTTGATGAACGGAGGATGAACAGGGGAATATGCCGATGATGTGGTTGAATTACGGGCGAGTTAAAGGCGAAAAGTTGTTGTTGTAGGAGGACCGTAAATATGGTTGAATTTCGTTTACGGCATCGCAATAAACCGTTTAGATTATTAAAGAGCTGTGGGCAGATTATTAAAGGAATTTAATTTTTCCTGTTTTTTTAATTTAAAAAAAAGATTGTGATGTTTACTTGGCTTGATTTTATTTTTGAAAATATTCGGGTTTAAGCTTCTTGATCCTTCCTTCGCGTATTTCTAGTAAATTCTTGTTTTTCTTGTAATCCAATCTCCAGCTTATAAAGCTGCTCATCAAGAGGCTTTATTAATGCTTGAAACGTTGTTTTATGGCCTTGCAGTACTGCCAAACATATCCATAACTTAGTCAAAGTATTCAAATAGGGTTGGTATTGCCGTATAAATCCAAAGCCAAAGCAGGTCCAGTTCACTGGATTTCCACATACACTTTAGGAACAGTCATGATAAACAATGTCAATTCCATAAGGCCTGCACTACAAGGCTCGTAATATCGATATTTAATGACACTATTATATGAAGGTAATGCCAACTAAAGAAAATCTCTCAGTCATTTTCTTCCAACTCAATCGGAACTATATTGGCAAAAAGCGTCTAGGCTTAATAGGCTGGTTATGCGATCGCAAAACAATAACCAAACTAAAATATGTCAAAACAATGGCCCAACGCTATGACCAAGTTATCTGTAGGACAAGGGAATTTAAAGGCAAATAATTTACCCTTTTCGTAGACTGCATCTTACTTTCTCCTTACATAACTCACAGTTTGGACAATACACCAATGATCTCAGATTAAAATTAATGTCAAGAGTTTATGTTGACAATGATAAGGCCTTGCCAGTTGTTTGACTCTTCAGGCGTTTATATTTCGAATTTCTTGTAGATCTTGTGCCACAATACCCAAAACTTTCCACTAGAATAGAGTGTAAAACTTGTGCAATAATGCTCTTGGACGGTATTGGGTGGTTTTTCTGCAAATTGCCGTACCTTAAATGCGTCATTCTGCTTCAAAGCCGTCTTTAGTCAAATGGTTCGATGGAGTCTCATATTCATGTGTGTTTAACGTTACATATAATTATTAAATTGTGATTAATTTTATCATATTTCATCAATCATCTCATTATTCCAATAATTAATTCGTTTTATTGCATCATAATAGGTTAGCTTAACTAAGGATATTTGCTTTTGCCATATCATATAAGAGGGTGGTTGAATCGAAACAAACCAACTCCTAACCTAACCTAGACTAACGAAAAACATACAAAACGAAACAATGGCACTCATGCCTTACTATGTTCCGTATAAACTTCGAGGATGTCAAAAGTTCGAAGTCGCTATTTCAGGGGTTTTCCGTTAGGAATACGGAGCTTCATTTTAAATGACAATTGTAGCAGACATTTTTGCTACCTTATAAGCTGTAGGGGTCGTAGCTGAAACGTCCACTGCGGATTCAATATTATATGCGGTCTTCATAGACAGTCAGACTGCCCTAACCTAACCTAGATTCACGTAAGACCCACAAAATAGCCGCACTCATACCAACTATTTCCTTCGCGAATCGTTCAAAGTCGCAGGGTTGTATGATTTTCTGTAAAGATCTCGGACTTGAGCTTCATGAAGAGGCCGTAACTGGCACATCCAATTTAGGTTCAGTATCTTATGTGGTCTTCATTGACAGTCAGGCTGTCCTAACCTAATCTGCACTCACGTAAGACCCACAAAATAGCCTCACTCATGGCAACTATTTCCTTCGGAAATTGTTCATAGTCGCAGTTTGTAGGTTTTCTTTAAAGATCTCGGACTTAAGCATCATTTTTAATTTAATTACGATTGTAGCAGGGATCTTTGCTACCTTGAAAGCTGTAGAGGCTGTAACTGGCACATACAATTCAGGTTCAGTATCTTATGCGGTCTTCATTGACAGTCAGAATGCCCGCATGGTCAGGCTGCGTTGGATTAGTTTATATTACGACTGGTTCGTGATTGCAAGAAGTCTTTAAGGACTCTTGGATTCTCTGAGGGCGACTTAATACTTGGTTCTAAGCCTCTAATCTGGTACTTCTACGTACTTGTTGGGACGGACAGAAATTGCCATGAAAATTTTCTCAAATCTATCGTTCGTTAAGACGTTCTTAAACTGTAGGTCCTGCCACTCATGAATAAAAATAACGCATACCACATGGACGGTATGGGAAGTTAGGCTTACCAAAAAGCCTGACAAGAGGGTTGTAAGGAGCAATTATGTTAGGTCTGCTAGTCTCCTCCATAAGAAGTTCCATCTGAATTGTAAGCCTTTGAATTAAGCTGGAAATCCTAGCGAGTAAGGATCCAAGGCAATTCATTTTTTTTTTTGTTTGTTTTAAAATTGTTGTTGTTGGGTCATTAAGACAATTTAATTAAAAAACCCTCCCCCTGTTTCCTATTTAGATATCGTAACGTACATATGCTGGCAATTGTTTCGGTAATCCTTGTAGAATAAACCACAGGTTATATGACGGCATACATAGTGCCTGGACATCAACCAACAATAGAATACCAAGACACATACTAACACATATTCATACTCGAACTACAAAAGGCTAAAGGATAACGACAACGACAATGAAAATAAAATAAAAAAACCTAGAAGACACCGTCGACAAGAAAAAAAGGTGGGGGGAGGTTGGTAAATTCTTTACTTTTCTTTGCTCAAATAAAGCGAAAGTAACACGAATTCCTTGCTTACATGTCACATATTTACTTTTGCAATTTAAGTCCTTCATACAGAGTCTAAGACCCACAGGCTGGTAAGGAAACTGCTAAAAAAAAATCTTCTTTAGTGTGTGTGGTGGCCTTAAAGTGTCATAAATTGTGTGTGCTCAACAAAAGCCTAGCAAAGCCTTAAATTGGCCAAAAATTGCGATCCATGCTTGTTGCTGAGTAAATGGGATTTCAGTTTTCCTTTACAGCCATGCTCTTCGCTCTTCACCAAACGTTGTCATAATAGTTTGGAGCCACATGCTATGTGACCCCTTTTAAGGGAAGGCAAAAAAAAAACTCAAATTTTCTTTGTGATTTTTTCTTTTGTTCCACAAGTTCGTTTTATTTTTTTTTTCTTCGGTTTTTATTGGTATTTGGAATGGACATGTTAACAAGCATATGAAATGTTTAACGAGATGTTTAGATGTTGCATATTCGCCAATAATATTCACTTTTGACGATAGAAATAAATGGGAAAGATGATGTGTCGCTAAAGCGGATTTCACAAGAATGGGTAATAAGGCTGCTTGTAGCAGCAGAAAACTCGCATATAAACTAACGACATCATCCCAGGCGTTATTTAATATCCCCAACTGGCTACCACCAGGCATTGAGAGCCATGGAAGTACAAAACCTATATTCGTGCCAAAAACCTAGGGTATGCTAGGGTTTAACTGCACATATCGACTACACGATATCTGAACCTGCTTTCGATTCTGATTTTGCGATGGCAGATAACGGATGGATCCTTTTATGACAAAGGTTTACACATCTTAGCGAACGTAACGCAGGTTTTCACTGATGGATTAAGATCCTGAAGGAACCTTCCTTCGAGTATGATATGGTACTCCTAGACCTAGTATACGCCCTAAAATTAGCTCCTAAGCAAGTGACATCTTCAGATGGATACTGTTAAACCTCTAACAGTGCTCTGTAAAGGGCAAATTTTGGTCTGTTAAGAGCAAATTTTGCTCTGTTAACGCCAAATGTGGCGATGCTAGAATTTATGGATTGCGTCTTGGATTTTCAAATTCAAATTTATCTTTACACACATGGAATCTTTTCATAGCAATTTACAGGCTCTGAAATAATGGCTATTAAGATTGCCGTTGTGCAAAGCCGGTACGAGAGTACATTGTATGGTGATATACGCATACATACGCAGCCATTAGAACCCTAGAGAGTGTCTACGATTACCCAAAAATGCCGCGTGTCTCTGGAGAAGATAGCGAGATATTCGACGGTTATTCTTATTTGGGTTTCTGAACACGAGTCCATCAAAAGTAACGCGCAAAACGCGCCACAGAAAATTCAAATGGATTCCTACATGGGATTGACGTTCCACTGCAAACAGGCAAACAAGTGGTCTCACCAAATCTCCATTATTCATCGGCAAAGGTAAGATGGGCTAAATTGATCTGGACGACAACACAACAGAATTTTGCAGTTGTTACATCAAGATTCCGTCAAAGAAGTTCAATCAGCAAGTGGGAACAGACACTAGTCTTGGATTATTAATGCTCAGGAGATCTGGAAATATGCGAAGGTAGAATTCTTGGGCATCCATAATTTAGTGACCAATCAAAGGCAATTTGAAAGAAATTCAAACCTTCTTATGAAATTTGGTTAGAAAACACTAACCAGGAGCTATAATTATATGGTGGAATAGGCTATAACGAGACATTACAGATCCCAAGTGAGCCAGCTGCCAGTTTCAACTAATCTAACCTAGACTAATGACAAATACATGCAAGGGCCTGAATATTCTGTGTGTCAATGTGAAATTCCCATTACCGTCACTCACTCAGCCGTCACTGGCATGGACCTTATTAAGCACCGATGCAACAGCCTTGAGAGTATTCGAGAGAAAAGTCCTACGTAGGATATTCGGTCCAGTGCGAGTTGGCGAAGATTTCCGCATTCGATATAACAGTGAGCTGCATGAGTTCCTTAATAACATGGACATTGTGCAGCGTATTAATATCCAGCGGCTGCGCTCTGGCTCGGACAAATCGTTCGAATGGAGGAGGATATTCCGGCATGATGGGTATTTGATGCGGGGATCTGTATCCGTTAGAAGGACCAAATCGAGGAAGCTCTGTCATCGATTGGTGTGACTAAGTGGCGTAAGAACGCAAGAAGCAGAGGCACTTGGAAGTTTGGGTTACGGCAGGCCGAAATCCGTTAATCGGATTGTTATGATCGAATAAGTAAGTAAGTAAGTAAGTCACTCTCAGAGTTTTTGCCAGAAATCTGCTGAGAGGAAGGAAATATTTTTTCCACATTCCGTTTTGTTGGAAATGTCTGACCTGGGGATTGAACCGTAACCTCTCGTCTAACAATCCAATACACTACCTACTAGACTACGGCGACATACATGTCTCCGCTCTCATAGAGTAAATGGAGCAAATGAAGTCACTGAACGGATAACCTGGCCTATACATACGGTGTCATATGTTTCGACTGTACAATGCGTGACAATTCAAATCCCTTTCTTATTACACTGTTGAATCAGAATACAGCTTTCATGTCACATTATTTCATGGCATTTTTTTTTTTTTGTTTTTTGTTATAAAATGAGGAGAGGGAAAAAAACAAATTTTTTTTCTGTGGTTA
>QOCX01003084.1:0-18917 GCA_005959815.1 Sarcophaga bullata
CACTTTTCTACATTTGCATCTCTTTAATTTTTAACATTTAAGAGATAGAATTCACATATTTACTCGTACCACATTGTTTTAGTACATTTTTAGTTTCTCTATGGGTTAAAATCTAACAGAATTAATTCTTGTTTCTGATTTACTTAAAATCGCTGTAAATTAGACTAAGTCAACTATAACAACATGTCCTACTATCAATAAATGTTTATAATTATATTAACATACTTAATAAACTGGCGTACATATTTCAGAAACAGTTTAACAATACTTACCAGTGGTTGTCGATTTAACAGCAGTACTACTGCCAAATAAATCATCTTCATCACTATCAATGTCACTGAAAAGGCTGGAACTTGTTTGTGCACCAAACTTTGTTTTAGTTTCTGATTCAAAACGTTTTGATTCTGTTTTTTTAATAGAAATTTCAGCAGTTTTAAGAAAATCATCATTATCACTCTCATCGCTAAACAAAGAAGTTTTCGGTGGATTTTTTGATATCTGGGTGTTGTTTAGACAAAAATTTCTCTGAAGTTTTGGTGACATTGGCTATTTAGTTTTAGATAATTTTCCAAATAAATCATCGCTATCCGTATCCGAATCAGTAAATAATTGTTTACTGTTTTCAATTGTTGCTTGTTTAGGTTTGTTTCCCGATGAATTTGGAGTGTTTGTTACAGTTTGTGTGGATATATTTGATTGCTGTCTGACTTCGTCATGTTCTTCATCACTTTCATTGTCAAAAATGATTTAAATTAATTACTAATGTGGCATAGGCCACGACTTCTTTACTAGTGTCCTCTTATAGCCGGTTGCTTAGCTCGATTATTGATTTTGTGAATAGTTGGTTTAAACAAATCGTCTTCCATATCATCGTCATCATCGAAAAACGAGGAAGAAGTAACGATTGTTGTTGAGGTTGGATGTAAATGTTCGGTTTTCGTTTTTTCAATTGTCGAAGGGGAAATGGCAGATATTTCTCTGAAATTATTTGATTTTTCTTTGCCAGTCTGCTCTGCTGTTACTGATCTTGCTTTGTGACGTCAGGCTTTACCATACTCTGAGTTGCAGATATTTGGATCGGTAATTTGTGGAGATGTTTTATCAGGTACTTTTTCCTCTACAGCGATCTTTGATTTTTCTTCTTTCTTTGTAGATTTTGAAGACATTATATTGCTAAATAAATCATCACTTTCTTCTTTATCTTCAAAGAGTTTCAGAAAATTCGAATTTTTGTTCTTTTCTTCATCATTTGTTCGTTGTGAACTTTCCGATTTCTTTGGTATTTCGTTACTTTCAGTTTGAAATTTATCTTCAGTTTGAATTATTGAAGTTTTTGGTACATTTGTAGCGTTTAACTCGGGGAATATAGATACTGAAGGCTGTTTGCTATCTGCATTGAATAATTGTTCATTATCATTTGCCTTCGCTATCGTATT
This sequence comes from Sarcophaga bullata, assembly GCA_005959815.1. Classification (NCBI taxonomy): domain Eukaryota; kingdom Metazoa; phylum Arthropoda; class Insecta; order Diptera; family Sarcophagidae; genus Sarcophaga; species Sarcophaga bullata. The sequence goes on from QOCX01003084.1 coordinate 1,437, forward strand.
ATTCCCAGGAACTTCTAAAGAAGGAAATGCATTCGAATTTTCTGAATTTTGCTGTTCTTCAATTAAACTTTTCTGATAATTTTCTTGCCGCGCTCTACGTGTTGATGGTCTTCTTGTTGCCGGTGCTCTAACTCGGGTTTTAGTAACACTTGATAAAATATGCTCGGTTTCAGCTGTTTTCGCGTAAGCTGGTGTTTTTTCTTTGGAAACTGAAATACTGTCATCATTCACATCTTCATTAAAAGAATCTTTTTCAGCAGGATAAACCATTTCGCTCTTATCCTCTTCCCTAGATTTCGTATTTTCGTCTTTATTTTTACGTAATGTAATGTTAACTCCGGGTAACAAGCGCTTGAACATTTATATTTATATTCGGCATTAACAATTTGGAAACTGGACGAATACCAGAAGAAACACCATCATCATTATCTTCTGATTTTTCTTTAATATCATTAGGAAATTCTAAGGTATCTTTGAGCTTGAAACTTTATTAGCTGTTTCTTTTGGAGATTTTCTATATCAGGATTTATAGTTCTTTTACCACTGTCCACATTTAGTTCACTTGTCTTGGGTTCGGGTTCATTGCTGAGAATAGATGATGCTTTTGACATACTATTTATATTTAATGCTTCCATTGTTTCATTTAAATCATCGTAAAAAATGCCCTGCAAACGTTTGCTTTGACCAACATTATCGTAACTGTTATCATCATCCGGAGGTATATCGCTAAACAATTGCAATCCAGTATATGCGGCCCCTTGCCTATTGTCTGGAGTAATTGCCACACTATTTGTCTCAACTGCAGGTACTTTAGGTAATTCAGGTTCATATAAATCGTTTTCCAAATCTATGATATTGTAATTTGCATTGTTTGTTTGCGGTGTTTTTGTTAAGGATTCGAAAAATTCGCTATCGTCTTCAGGAGGTTCATCCATGAATAAAATTGAATTAAATTCATATTTATTTGCTGAATTTGAATGTTTTGAGTTATTTAATGAATTATTATCAGGTTCGCATTGTGGTTTAATTGTTTCATTGTCATTAAGGTTTATTGATTGAGATTTGGAAATGTCTTCATGGGAAGACAATTTCATTTCAATCTTCCGGTTGTGTTTTCGGAGCTTGTTCTTCATGAGTTTTATTTTCCTTTGGAACCTCAATGTAAGTTTCAGTTAAGCATTCACTGTTCGTAGACGTTTTCGTTATATTTTCCTCAACAAAATCTTTCTTTGTAACTATAACTGGCTTATGAATGTATTTTCCAACGGTTTTGTAACATTTTTCTCAACAATATCTTTCTTGGAGCTATAACTGGCTTATTTAAAGTATTTTCCAAAGATTTCGTAACATTTTCTACATCAGCATCTTTTTGAGGAGCTACAATAGCCGTATCATTAGTACTTTCCAATGATTTCGTATCTTTAATAACACCCTCATTTTTCGTAACATTTTCCACAACAACATCTTTTTGAGAAGCTACAACAGCCTTACTATTAATACTTTCGAATGATTTCGTATCTTTAATACCACCCTCAACTGCAGAAGATTTTAAAATATTTTCATTAGATATTATTTGTTTTGTTTTTGGTTTTGTGGAAAACAAATTATCTTCATCTTCATCGTCTATTTCATCGAATATATTAAATTTCTTTGTGTTCTCTATAAATTTATCGTATTTGGAATTAGTAACCTCAATTTTTTGTTGGAAATTGTCAACTAAATTGGGAGAATTCTTTACGTCTCCACTGTCCTTTGCCAATTTTTTTATTACATTGGAATCAATTTTCTTTTCAGCAATTGTGGATACTTCATTTATTTTCCTATCAAATAATAAATCATCATCATTGGCTTCTATACTATCAAACAAGTTTGTAATTTTAGTTCTTTCTTTGGAGGATGAAATAATTGAATCTCCTTGATTTGCAGGTGTATTTGTAATTTTTTGTATAATCATTTTCATTTATTTGATTTTGTACCACATTTGCAACTTGTTGCTTATCTTTCTTAGCAAATAATAAAATCATCCAGTTGATCATCACTATCACTAACATTTTACTTCTCTCTTCGACAGCAGATAATGTATTTTCTGGTTTTGTATTAGAATCTTTTGATGGTAAATTATCCTCATCGAGTTTCTGCTTTAAATTTGGTGTGAAAACGTTGGATGAGTCATTAAGATCATTATCGAATAATAACGTTTTAGTTAACGTGGATTTTTGTGCTGCTTTAATAGGTTGTTTATTTACAAACTCTTTTAAGAAATCATCTTCATCGCTGTCTTCAAATAAGGATTTCGAAATTTTAAATGGCTTGTCATCTGTCGCAGTTTTTTCTAAAGGTAAAGTTTTAATTTCATCGTTTTTAGTTTTTGTAAGTTCCGGTTTTTTATTGATATCTGTTGACAAATCATTTTGTTTAACATCATCTAATTCGTCGTCATCGAATAGGTTAACAGTTTTTCGTTTAGTATTGAATCCTGACGAAACAGAAGATGACGTTGTCGAAGGTGGTAAATCCGCTGGAGGTTCAGCAAATGTCTACGAATGGGAGTACGGGCAAAGCTGAGTGCGCTCCGCTCAAGATTCAACGAAATGCCATAATTCTAGATCAAGTAAATCTATGTTCTTATTTATGAGCTAACGGTTACTGAGTTTTTGTAAAAAATCAATAATTCCATCTGAGCACAAATATACTTCATTACAGTATATTTAGTACGGTTGCATGAACCCGAGAATCGAAATGAAGAGACGCTGTCTCAAGCTTTGACAGACCATACTAACTGCCAGGTAAATCGGTCTTCTGAAAAATAAATCCAACAAAAGTGCAGGGCACAAGGATTTGAGTCACTGAAAAAAGTATAGCACAAAAATACAATTTCTATCTTATTCTCCTGTGATGAACACTTGATAAAAATGTTAATATATGAATGCCGAATCTTTTTGATTCGATAAGAGAATTATGCTTTCAAGGATTCTTGGATGAAGCGTTATCTCTATAAGGCATTTGGTATATAGTTTTTGAGCCATAATGACTTCGATGACAGGAGGTAATTGAAAGTTTTAAAGACGATTCAGTCCTAATTGACAACATCCATCATTATACATTTGCTGACATTAGATATGCGTATATAAACCAAAAAATACATACATATGATGTCTCCGCCGGCAAAATTTCATGAGTCATTAGAGTATCGTCGATACGACTAGCGATGAACGAATGCAATTTCATGTTAACTTTCTGTATATTTGCATTCAATTTTTCTATAATACCCATCGATATGGAGTTAGCCTAGAGCTCCATTCTTGATCAGTATAATAAGTGATAAAATCTACAATGACTGTCATTGAGAATACTTACTAAATCCTCGGTAGAAATGGAAGATAGATTACTGGAATAAACGCATTTAGATATTTCAATCGCTGAAGAATACTCTGTTAGAGATTTCTTGTTGATTATTCTTAGAGTCTACCCATGCCAATATTTGCTGTGTTGCAGATTAATGTTGAGGCGCAGAACAAATCAACCAAAATATGACGGTAAGTGTACTCATACGTTGTAACGAGAATATTTATTTGTGTTGATAAATTGCCAGATGAATATAGAATGGTATATTCAAATAGATAACGAAAAAAAGACGGAAGGAAATGCCAAAACCAAATCTATAAAAACTAAGAAATAATTATAAAGGTGATAAATTTAATATCACGAAGTAACGTTTTTTGTGTAGTGTATTACACAGTGACTGATATTATCTTACCGTATAGTAAATCATGGAAAAACTTATGTCTCAAATGAGAAAGTATTTTAAGACGATGACAATATATCTTAATGAACCGTTCATGGTATAATGATCATTCAGAAATGGTAATGAGCATTATACTCTATATCGAGTGACGGCTTATAGCATTCCGAATAGGCACTGAACGAATATAAGAAAAAAATAATTGTCAAATTTTTTTGTGTTTAATTTCTAAAATAATAAGCCCAGTTAAAGTCTATGAGCTTACAAGAAATAGTTTTTGTTTCATGTTGAGAAAATACAATTCTACAATAACAATACCGATAAATCCATCCATTTAACGAAATTCAAACGCAATAATTAATTGTCTGTGAATGAGAGATTACAAATTTAATTATCTCTATAATACAAACTCTCAATTGCAATAGAATTTTTGGAAGTTTTTATACTTTATATTCAGCAAATCGGTTTAATCATTATCGAAACTACATTAATAGAAGCGCACATAGAAGATATCATTTTCAGGCAGACATAGAACGTCTGCCTAAATCTACCCTATCTTATATAAATAATATTCTTCAAGATATCCTAACTCAATCTAATTACTTTAATATATAAAATACAATTTTTATTTACATCAACCTTATTATATGACCATATAAACTCATGGTATTTTATCATTATACATCTACATAACATACAATTCCTTTTCAAATAACAATTAATCCACAATCGTGGAAAAACACGGGCTTAACTCTGGATTGTTGCCACCGTAAAAAAGATTTAATTATTGAAAAGAGACTGAAGGTCCTATATAAAGCATACTCTGAAAAATGAACATATAACAAAAATATATGCACAATTATTCCTCACTTAGAGTAATCTATGTAAAGATATAACGTCCTACTAGACTATTGACGCTTCAGTAACATTGACAGAAGTAAACTGAACCACATATCATAAACAATAAGTGGGAATGCAATACCAGACTCAAAATACGCTGACCATATAGTCTGTATCACAAAGATCGAACAAAAAACTTACTGCAACCTGCTATACTCAAAGCGCAAGTATCAGTTACAAATTTGATAAATACAACATAATCGTTTCTAGCTTACCAAAAATAGTTAGTTTAACCTGATTTAACATATATAATTATATGCAATATCGTTATCATCACCAAAAACCCAACCCCTAAAATAATAATGAGATGATCAGACAATAAGAAATGAATAAGACAAACTATATCCATTTTTTTATTGCAACTCAACTTATAGGCCAAACAACAATTTAATCAATAGACTAATCGCTTCATACAATCATCTAGTCTTCCAGTACTACTATATAAGTATCAAACATTCTGAAATTACCAAACTGCCAATGCCAGTCAAACTATTTGACTACATATGATTATCCCTAATGCTGACTCCCACCAAAATTTTGTGAGACCTGCACATTATGCGTTGAGTATAAATAGTCCAGAGCCTACCGTTGTTTTTTGTGGCTCTAGTTTCAAATCCTATAAAGAAGAAATTTACGGCAAGTGGAGATAATACATGTTATTGGTTTTAAAATTCGTCATAGAACACAAACAATACCTTAGATATTTGAGTCATCCATTGCAACAGAGTGCAATCGCCAGCAAATGTCCAACTGGGAGCCTGTTCCAAAATATTTTCCAAATTAATTGGAGTATCATCCATTTTTGTACCTTCTCTTATCTCTCTGTAAAATTTTATTTAATTTTTTTTGCAATTGTTTATTTTGCTTTGTTTTTGCTACAGAATGATAAAGCAAAACAAAAGGAATGATAATATAGGGATGCCAAGTCAAGGAATGAGAAAAAAGGGAACTACATTTATTTGGTCTGAATGAAATTAAATCAATAGCTTCAATAGCTGTAATGTTAATGTTTGAAAAATAGAACAAGAAGTAAAACTAAATAACAGAATTTCCTTTTTTTTTCCCTCGAAATTGTGGAGGAAACATATCGAAGCAGTTCATAATCATATAATGAGAATAATCTTACGCCTTTACACGATTAATAAAAACCAATCAAATTTTCATCCACATTTTCTATAATCTCGAAAGCTCTTACATATTAAGTATACACGATATTATCTGTTCTCTTCTTATCTGCATATAAAAATTTGACATGTAATTAAAGCCTGATCGTCTAAATTTACCTTTCGATAAACCTTTAGTAATTATTTAGTTGATAACATATTTGAAGATCCCTCTTTTGCTGTGTACAACGGCCATTTGGTTTTTCCCTTCAAATTAACAAACTTAAGGCTTTTTAAAGCAAGCTTTGAACCAAACAACATCGATGTTTAAATATCATGAATATATTTAATGCAGTTTAAATTCTGTTATTTACAATGAAGTTTTGCAGTGAAAGTTGACAGCACTGGTCTTATTTATATTCGTTTCATTCCATACTGTTTTATAACTGAAAGCCTCTCGTTTTTCGCTAATAGTTTGTTGCACGTGGAGTTGTTTTACGATTTTGTTTTATTTTTATTGTTAAAGAAATAAATTCTGTTATCAGAATGTTAGCAGAACCCAGATCTAAAAGGAGTTACATTTTGGCACCCAGAGGAAAACCTTTGTATGAAGGTGAGTAACATTTTAAGTGATGAAAGTTAGCATTTACTGTAACACGCATTTTTTTTTAGATGAAGACCGCTTTGGAACGAAGCTATTGCAAAAAATGGGTTGGTCTAAGGGGAAAGGTTTGGGACGCGAAGAAACAGGCACACAAGATTTTCTGAGAGTGCGTTATAAAAATGATGCTAAAGGCTTAGGCTTTGTTGGTCGCGATGACCAATGGACGCAACACGAAGAAAGTTTTAGTGGTCTTCTCAATACATTAAATGGTGAAGAGGAGAATAATTCTGAAGCTAAGAAGGTTTCTAGGGATGAATCCGAGGATGAGGCACCACGTATTGGATTTGGTTTTCAAACTGAGACTGTCAACGAAGAAGTAAAATCAAAAAACGTTAAACTCAAGGAGAAAATTAGTGGAATTTCTTTGGAAGAAAAATCTAAACAAAGCAGAGCCCGTGTTCATTATAAAAAGTTTACCAGGGGCAAAGATTTATCACAATATAGTGAAAAGGATTTGGCAAATATCTTTGGCAGAAAGGAAGGCGAAGTGTCAAGCAACGTAAATTTAGAGCCAGTGGAAGATACAAACAAATTTGGGCCAGAGATCGTTGAATCCAATGCCAACTTTTTACAAACTGGAATATCAGTTTCCGATTATTTTAAAATGAAAATGGAAGCGAAAAGAAAAGGGCTTCAAAATGGCACATCCAAACCGGAGATAGGTGACTGCACTGAATATAATGGCGTTACAGAACAGGTTCAAGGAGAAGAATTTCCAGGAAGAAAAGAAAGAATAGTTCGGAAGACATTGATGATGCTGAAGTTCTCACAAGAAAAAGAAGAAATCCAAGAAAACAAGGATCAAGACTCGAAAAGTGAAGATATTGTTGAAACAGGGAGCCCCTATACAAACCTTGAAGAAACGATTGAAGGCGAAGGAAGGTACTGAAAGAAAAAAGCCCAAGAAAGTAAAAAGAAATCGAAGAACAAAATTGGAAGAAAATACACAAGAAGAGCAAGTGGAAAGGGAAACAATAATTCGGAAATAATAGAATCCACCGAACAAAAAAAATAAAGAAAAATAAAAAGAAATCGAAAAACAAATCGGAAGTACCTGAGCAACAAGAAGAAGAATTGGAGCATCCACAAGAAAGTAAAAAGAAGCGGAAGAAGAAGGAACAGGACACTTTGGATAATGTGTGTGAAGACTCACATTAACTGTAGGAACCACTAACGAAATCGATATGACAGATGAACCACAAAAGAAAAAACACAAGAAAACAAAAAATCTGAAAATGTTCAATTAATGGTGATGAAAATGAAGAAACAAAATCTAATATTGAAGATCCACAAACATCTACGGAAAAGAAAAGTCAAAAAAGAAAAACAAAAACAGTCTACAGATGACCAAGAAGCCTCCTCCAAAACTAAAGCAAAAGACGTAAGTTCGAATGCCAGTAGCATACTATCTAAAAATGTTAAGTTCAACAATTACAATTTGATGACATTGAAAAATTACACAATTCATATAATTACCGAATTTCTTCATTTTGTGCAGAAAAATTCCGCAATGTAAATTTAAACGATTTCCAAGGGCTCCATACTACCACAAATTGAAGGCTACGGCTTCAGCAAGGACATTCAGTTAGATGTACAAGCAACCGAGAATGATGAGGAACGTATAACAAATCTTTGGAAGTGTGTTTAACAAATATGATTTTGCAATTGGAGCAACCGAAGAAGACCTACAAGCAATATGTTAAAGAAGTGATAAAAGCCCGCAAAATGAAACAAAAACAACCTAAATTATATGTAAAAACTTGGAAGCGTAAAAATGCTTTCCAAATTGTATAGAACACTTAAAGAATTCTGTATTTTTCCAGTTAATGTAGAATATTGTTGTTAAAAACAAAAATTATGTAAAAAATAAAATGAAAGTTAATTTATTTTGTGAAAGAGGATGTAAAGTTAATAAAAATTAAAATTATTTAAAACCGAATACTTTGCAAAATAATCTGTTTTTGTGATGCAAGTCGCTTCAGAGGTAAAAATTACGCTTTTTTAAATTATATTTTAAACCTCAAATGTAGCACTTTTTTTACTAATCAATTAATGCTTTGCACCAAAAACCTTTCTAAGGTGGAAGTCATGGATTCGATACAACTTTACCCAACCCATTTTAAACATTTTGAATTCAATTTTAATTCCTTTTATCAATATCGAAAAATTATTTTCTTTACAAAACGTTCCTCAATATGTGTATATAAAATCTCATAGTCCTTTGCTTTAATAAAACAAAAAATAATAATAATTTTTCTTGGTATTTGTTATAAACTATTTTTATTGGAAATAATCTAATGCACATCGCTGTAAACCATACTTAAAGAACAATATTAAAAATATAATTAAAAAAATTATAGAAATAAAATTAAATCACATAAACTCATGAAATCATAGCCCTATTCTAAAATTTATTGAATATTTTACATTCTAAAGAGAGGGTGTCGTTCAGTGGTTTTAAATGGCAAAAGAAGCTGCATACTGTAATTAATTTTAGAATTATACTTTAAAATAAAAGGATTCTATGCATAATTCATGCTTATTAACAATTTTAACGTAAATTAAACTGTTTGTTTTGTTTTTTTTTTTGATTGTTTTTTTACATTAGTGTTGTTAAACTATTTCATACACTTGCATATACATACATAAGTAAACTGTTAACAAATTGTAAGTTAATAATAAGTAAAAGTATTTAAAGTCGTGTTACAATATATTATATATTTTTAAATGGTACGTTATTCTATAAAATATTTTAAGAAAATATATATACTAACTATTAAAATTCAATTTCATCATCTTCCTCATCTTCTTCGCCGTTCAATTCACCTTTTCGATTTGCTATACGCCTGGAACGACGTAAGGGTTTTTCTATTTTTTCTGAACTAACTCTCTTTAGATTTGGATTAGTCCTATACAAATTTAAGTTTACTTGAGCATCAAACTGTAAGAAGATGTATGTTATTTCAATTGTATTGCAGAACATGTATATTTTACTTACAGAGCCGGAGACGATTTCAGCTCGAACAGGATGCCAATGTAAATCGCGAATAACATAGCGATGACTTTCAATGGCCTCCTTAATTTGACCAGTCAAAACGTCATAAACTAAAAACAATAATTATTTTAACAATTTAGAATTGAAAAACCAATTATTTATTTTTTTTAAATCAATCGATCATACTTACTAATAATTCTACCCGTACTGCAGCCAGTGTATATATAACGTTGACCTGTCTGTAAAGCAGGTGAAAATCTAGCACGTAAAAGTGTTTTACTCACACGATGACCTCGATATGTCATTACACTAACATCACCGTCTAAAATCTTCGTAGGATTGTAGTCTATGCAAAACGAGAGAGAGAGAGATAGAGCAATAATAGGATATTTAATTCTGTTACTTATAATAACTTATGTCCTTACATTCTCTGGGCACTTGCGCAAAACGATAATCCCAATCGATAAGAGGAATATTGGGATGATTGCTTACTTTACTGGTAGGCGAAGGCTGTCTTAGGTCCCAAATTTTTATACTTTGATCTTTGGAATTACTTAGTATATAATGACCATCGTTTCGGGGATCTATAAATGTGATACCATCAAAATGCCCGAGAAAAACGCTACTAGCTTTGGCAGTGCGGTAGCCAGTGGAACATCGTAAGTCCCACAGTTTAATTAAGCCATTATGGCAACCACTTACAATTAAATTTGGATCTTGGTCGCTAATGTAGCTGAGGGCATTTATGTCTACAAACGAACTTTGGGTACGTATTGAAGATAATTGGCGAGTTTCCCGATCGCATAAAACAATTTTGGAATCAGTGCAGCCACCAACCATTGTACGACCACCATCACAAGGTGAAAAACGTACTGAAAACATTCCGGATCGATCCCGGTCTGTACCAATATCATAATTTTGATAATCAGAACCATCACCTTGTAACGGAATAACATGAACTATAAGAAAAATAATTAATTTAAATATGTATTTATATAATGTGTACTTATACATATATAAAGAGCTATAATTTTAAATTTGTTAAATTAAGGCAGAAAACTTTAAAATCATTTATTCAGGTTTACGTAAAAAAAAAGTTGTTAAATTAGGATTCCTTTTAATTTTATAAACAGCGAGTCCAACTTATTAAGTATGAGTAACCAAGCACTCATATAATAACCTTATATTAGTGTATTTAAATGAATTTTAGTTTGTTCAATGTAAATATATTTCTTTATCATGTTTAAAAATTGTCATTACAATTTTTATCTGATCTCTCACAATTATCAGTATTTAGTGTAAGCCTAAAGGCATTACTTTCTTTTTTTATTTTATCTATTATGAAATTGTTATCACTCTCAATCAACTTAAGGGTTTGCAAATCAAAATTACTATGAACATGACTTGAACTAACATAAAATGCAAAATCATTGTTTACGAAACGTGACACTAAAAAATAAAGAGTTACTATACGTTATGAAATACTGTCACTCACATGCATCTTCCCAAGTGGAATATGTGAAGAAACGTCCGCAAGGACTAAAGTCCACATCTAAAATGGTCCAGTTGATATCTCGTAGCTTAAGTCTTTTAATTCGTTGGTAAGTGCCTTTAGATGCATCAAATATTCGTACTGTACCATCTTGGGAGACGGTAATCAAAAGTGAACCATCATTATTAAATCTACAAATGTATAACTTTGAATCTAATGACATGAGACGATCGACTTTTTTGTTAGGCACAAAAAAATTCGCAATACGTCTCTGTTGGTTGGACGAAAATGCACCACGTTGGCAGACTGACAAGCCATTTTCGCGTTTCATCAGACCTCGAGCCAAACACCAACGTTCATTTGGCTTCTTACTGTTGGCTGGAAAGCCACTGAGAGCCTTAATCTCTTTGTACATCATGGTGTGCTATAGAATAAAACAAAGAATTTAATGTTATTCTGTCCTGACCAAGAGTAGTCAAGTGAACTAATTACCCGAAATATTCTTAAATCTGGTTTTTTACGTATCACAGGTGGCATTTCGTTTGTTTCTTGTTGAACAATATGTGCCAGCATAGAGTAGGCTATATGAATCTGCTCAGAGCCATCAAATCCACCCAGTGAACTATCATCGCTCACATAATCATCGAAATCTTCAGATTCGTTAGTTATATTATTACCCATGTACTGTGAATGTCGTATTGAATCAAGAAAATTCTCTTTCAAAAGTTTGACGCTTTGCAAACACAGCGAAAAATGCACTCTAAAACAAAAAATGTTTTATGCTATTTTGTGGAAACACTTCATTCAATTTAATATTTGGAAGTTTTTCCTCCTAGCAATGGAATTATAAAATTTGTTTCTTTGTTATCTCTTAATATGACGTACTTGTTTGTTATCTTTTATTTATTTATTGGTTGTTCCTTTCGTTTTAATCGAAATTTTTTATTAATTGTTGCAGTTTTATTATTTGAGGTGAGGTAAATTACAAAAACAATATAACAGATTAAAAAATAACAAACAAATGAGAAGGGAAAAAAATAACAATAAAGAAAATAAAGAGCCAGCTGTTAGCAAATATTTTTATATTGAACGTTGCCAGACTGTGTTTAATAGGAGATATTCAGTAGAGATGCAATAATATCGATAAATATCATTTTATTTACATTTACACATTTGACTTTCTGGAAATTACATATGATATATATTGCAGTTTATAACTTTAGATAAAGTTTGTATTAAAAAATAAATTACATTAAAATTTCACTAAAATATTATGTAAAGAAGACACGTAGACTGTAAGATAATTAGAAATTGTTTCTCATAATTCATTGCCGAGTATTTTTTTGGTCTGAATATGATCACTTTAACTAATCTACAAATATAATACAAAATAAAATGCCAATGAAAATTAATAAAAAAAAATTAATAAAAAGCACTTATAAAGGACTATAATGTAGAAAATTTCCCTTTTGCGATAAGCGGGGTGTTGCAATAATCGGAAGTTGCAATAATAGAGCTCGCACTGTATATATATATTTATAATTACATGAAAATGTAACCTGGTAAAATCTTTATATTCGATATTTCTTAAAAGTTCAGTCTTTTTTTATCGATAACATTTTTAAAAATTTCGACGTTATTGTATCGCTAGATCTTTGCTTTTGGTTTGTTTTTCGATTACTTGTTTATAGTAACATCAAAAAGAAATGTAAATGTCATAACGACTTTCAGTCATTAATTCGTTTTTCCGCCAATTTTAGTGTTTTTAGATATAATAAAGAGTGCTTTTTATAAAATATTCAATGGGTAACAAGAAAATAGTGAGTTTGTGTAAAACACGGAGTATCAATAATTGATGAACAGTTAAAATTAACTCAAAATAAGTTTATTTCTATGCGGTAAGTAAATGCCAAATTATTCAAGTTGCAAATTGCAATAAGTTATCACCAAATTGCTTATTTAAACATATGTACATAACTTGTATGTACATAGATATATGAGTGTAATCAAATTTTATTTCCAAATATTATGGTGTTTTCTTATTTAAGATTTTTTATGAACATATTTTTGTTTTCTGCCTCTGGTAATAGTTGGTTGCTTTTCTTTTGCCCATCAGCCTTACAGGCAAAAGCATGCACATACATACATAAATGTTTCCACAAAGTTGTGGGCGTTTACCTAAAAAATATCAGTACGACTACAGCGCTAATTCGATGATGCCAACTCTTGCCATACAAAACGCTAGGTAATGTTCGTAAGCGTAGGGCAAATTGAAGAAGACTAAAAGAAGATGGAGACTGAACAAGGTTTTTTATACAACAAAGCGCATACAACCGTTGTATGTTTACTATGTGAATGTTTTCTGCATAAGTGCTGATAAAAATTACAATTGAGCTCTGAATCCAACAGAAATTTTTGAATATCCTTAGAGTATAAAAATTTTATGCTAAAAATGAAAAAAACAAAAAAAGGTATTTATTACCTGACCATTAGTCATTGAGGCAAGACATCAAGACAAGAGTGTTTGAATGATAAGCTATGACTTAAAATGGTAGTCTGGATTCTTTAACCCCTTAACGATCACAGGGACACATATGTCCCGAACCGAAAAATAAAATAATCGGAATCTGGTTGTTATATTAATTTTTCTTTTAAAGACGCATATACGATTTCACAGTCTTTTAATTTAGCTTTCTGATAAAGCTATTTACATACATACACATATATTTGGTCTTTACAATTCTCCAGTTAGGATTACGACCTAGCTTTTCATGCCACTTATGTTGTGTGTGTTCATTTTATACATGTGCGGCGGCGCCTACAGTTTTAAAGTCGACTCGGAACGAGGTAGTTGCCAATGAAATATATATTTATATTTCGTTTTGTTGGACATGTCTATCGCCGTAGTCTAGTAGGTAGTGTGTTGGCTTATTAGACGAAAGGCCAGGGTTCGAAACCCCGGTCAGACATTAAAAACGAAATATGAAAAAATTATTTCTTCGGCGGCTTCCTCTCAGCAGTTTTCTGACAAAAACTCTGATATTAAATATAATTTCCTTGAAAAGTTTCTCAAAAATCTGTCGTTCGGAGTCGACTGTAGGTCCCGCCACTCGTGTATAAAATTAACACACACAACATAAGTGCTGTGAGAAGCTAGACCGTAATCCTGACTGAAAGATTGTAATTGCCAATTATGCATGTGTATGCCTGACCTGGGGTTTCAACCGTGGCCTTATGTCTAATAAGCCCACACTAGGAACGGATTATGTGTAATTTATCTTCGGCTTGTCCATTTCAAGAAGCTTACAGTTGATTTGTTATTGTTATAATTTTCTAACTTTTGTAGACTTTCTATGTTGGATTGTTACTGTAATTTGTTGTAGATAAGTTTTAATATATAAACAAATATCTTATTCTGTAAAATTACTATTCTGATGCCTAAGTCTTTTTATTGCTTTATATCATTAAAATCTGCAGACGTTGTTAGGCCAAACAAATGTGAAGGTAATAACACTTATTCCTTGTTCCTAAAATATGAGACAAAAATTGTATCAAATTAAATAGTGGTTTAAAAAGGCTTAATACTGTATGTAGTATGTTTAGATATGAGAGCTTTATTTACTTTCGAAGTTAAGTTAAATATATCTCGAAAGCTGCTAGATTGGCATTACAGGTTTATCTTGCCGTTTTTTTTCCTTAAACGTGTTTGTTTCCGAGTTGTTATAAAGACTTCTGATGGAACATCCCCAACTCCAAAAAAGAAAGCGGGGAAATTTATTTTTAAACAAACATTATAGAAATAAAAATGAAGACAAATTTAAAAGACCAACAAAAAGGAAGGAACTGCAATAATATCAAGAGTTGGGAGGAATTTTGCAATTACGAGTAATCATCACTTTTGTTTTGCATACACTTACGGCACATTTTTATTCTCTTATTATGCTTGGTTATTGTGCTATATTGTTGGGGAACTGCATAGTACTTGTGATATTTTTTATTTTCTCAAAAATTATTCAATTGCGAATTTTGAATTCAAATTTATGTGTAACATAGTAACACCAATAAATCATCTTATGCTAGAAGAATTATTGAAGATTTTGTAAATTATTCACATCAGACTTGTTGTTTATTGATGTCCAGTGTATTATGGTACGCTTGCTCTATCGAGATCTTTCTGCGCAGCAATAAAGAATCGCTTCGAGTTGAAACACAAGTCTCAGGGACTGTATATCCATCTGTGAATTACTGCTGAATCCCAAAAAATTGGCTAATTTCTAAAGTGGTTAAGAAAGATAGTGAGTAATCTAGGTTTGATGCTCAAGATGATTTAATTGAGCGTTTAATGGGATTGGCAGGGAATAATCTGTTATGAGCTGATTTCTTATAACAAAATTCTTAATTCAGATATTGATCGATAGTTTAAGAAAAAATTGCCCATAAGTAGAGAGAAATTGTGTTTTATAAGGCCACACACATTGATACCATCTAGTTTGAATTTCCAGGGGTTTGGTTTAGAGGTTTTTACGAATTTTTTTTTACTTTCAAGAATGTAATGTGGAAAGTAACCGAATTTTCTATTTCTTCCCGTACAACACATTTCTTAATTTTATAAACTTCTCCCCTAGTGAAACATGGGTATTTCATACAGAAATATAGACTTACGTACATACATACATACATACATACATATATGCATGCATATATACATACAGCCAATACATACATACATACATAGGAAATGTTTCGACCAGTGGTTCAAGTCATCTGCAATATCCCCATTTGTTTTCATATTCTCATTTTTTTTATAATTTTTTTATGCATTATTTTGACAAGTGCTTTAACGTAAGAAATGAATAAAAATTGAACCATGAGGGCGAAAATATGGATAATGGACCAATTCCATATTAAAAGTCACCCAACCATATTAGAAATAAAGAACAGAATGCTAGTGCAAGTTTGTTGTAGTTGTTGTGGCAAATTGTTTAATATCCTTCGGTATTTGTGGTGTAACTTACCGCAAAAATACATTGCAACTGTTTTCTTTTTATAACAAATTTAGCCACAAAACGATGATAACGATGAGGATGATGGCGATGACAATGAATGTTAAAAGAAGAAGTGAAGTGGGTTGGATGGTGGCTACATACTCTGTGAATGTGTTAATAGAGTAGACAGCAGGGGGACAGTGTGTTAACGGTATTCACTATTAAGCTAAAAATAAAGAACATTTTTTTGTATGATTTTTTTTGGGAGTTTTTGTTCTTTTTTTATTTTTTTTTTCGCAACGTCACCAAATTGTACTAAAATTAAGCCAAAAAACGGAAATCACTGTGAGCATGGGTAGGCTATGAATTAAAAATCCCTCATAACCGTTAGCAATTTGAAGTATTTTGGGTGTTTATTTTTGTTATTTTTTATTTACGACTATTGGTATGATTTTTATCTTCTTTTTAATTTTTTTCTAACGTAAATTGTAGCAGGAACACGAACGAAATCTAGCCAGAGTAGCATGTGATACATGTTTTAATATTGTCATGGTTTTCCTTTCCTTCTTTTTTTCTATTTCTTTTGATTCCAAAATAGTTTTGCCAAGTCCAACACAACACACAGTTACTACATTACAATCTCATGTTTAGACTTTCAAATCTCAGCGGGTGTTCCAAATCCAATCGATAATTTCATTATTTCATCTTTATAAACCGCAAATTTATTTTTCACTTCCGTTACCACAAATTATTGAAACAGATCCTTATTTCTGAATGTGTATTGCTTTTTCTTTTTTAGACGTCACGTACTGAATATTAAAAACAATTTCAATTGGTTTAGAAAGCGATTTTTAATTTCACACCGGTAGGTTACCCTTGTTACAAATGTTCCTCGGGTGCGTAATGATGACGATGTTGAAGTGTAAACGTGTGCAAATGGTCTGTTTAAATCATTTAATTTACCTACCAGGATGGCAAGTGTGTTGGTTGGTGCCCTCGTAAAACAGAAAACTGTCATTTGTGGCAGGTTTTTATCACATTCGCCACCCAAGTTGTATTGGCCGTAGGCTGCTCAATTGTACGTGGAAACTATAATAATTTAAAGATTTCGACATCTAAAAAATAAAACTCTTCAAATTAATTAAATGTGCATGTGCATTTTAATCACAATTCTTTATTCTTATTCAAGAAATGAAATTGAGCTCAGAGCCGAGCTACATAAATTTACTAAAATTCTAATGCCTGTTTACTGTTTACTTATCGTAATTTTAGATTTTTATTCAACTGAAACCCATTCATTTCTTAGATGTGAAATCTCCGAAAGTTTTTAAAATTTAAAAAAAAAATACCTAAAGATGACATCCATTTTCTCGTTTCTTTTAATTTGATGAAGAAAAGGTACTTTAAAAGGTACTATTTTTGTGTATTACCTGACTGACGACAGTATAAGTTAGATAAACTAATTTTTTGGGAACTAAAGGAAGGAATAGATCTTTTTTGTACTATCAAATAGACTTGTTACGATTACACATGACCAACCATGTTGTCTCTGTCTTATTTGCATAGATTTAAGATGAAATAAGCAAAAAAAAGAGCTGAA
>QOCX01003085.1:0-18917 GCA_005959815.1 Sarcophaga bullata
TAACATAATAGCGATTCTTACGGGCCGTTGACGTTTTGATAGGCTTGGCTGAAACGCTCGACATTTCAACTATTGGCTTCTACAGTAGTTGTGGGTCTAAACAGCAGGAGGAAGAGATTGTCTTTCAGCTTATGTATCAGTGCCCTGCCCAATGTCATGAAGACGGAGGTTTTGTGATCTCTCATTATATTGTATCGTTAGCCGAGAACGCGAGCTCTTTAAATACAAAAATGGTTGCAATGCAAAGATTTATATTGAACTTGAATGGTTTCTCACACACCTTACTGTTGAGTGTATTAATTTCGTATGTGAGTGGTGCAACCGTACAGTGTAGAAGTTTTATTTTCTGTCAGAGTTTTTTGGCAGAAATCGGCTGAGAGGAAGTCCGCTAAGAAATAATTTTTTTCATATTTCGTTTGTTGGAGATTTGACGCGGGGTTTTATAAGCGTGGGCCTACATCTAATAAGGCAACCTCAGTTTCTACTCAACCTACGGCAACTAACAATTTGGAGTGGTCCATAGAAGAACCGATAGAAGAGGACAAGTACAAATTAATCTCTAGTCATTAATATACACGGTCACAGTATGTTTACTGCCGAGTTGTGGGCAATGTTACCGATTGATAATTTTTTAAGCATGGGCTTACGTCTGCAATTTGTAAGTGGTTAAGGGAAGAACCGATAGAAAGAAGAGAGTATAATTAATCTTCTAGTAAGATACACAGTCACAGTTATGTTTACTGCCGTGTTGTGGGCATGTTGTCGAGAATTTTGATAATTTTTTTAAGCGTGGGCTTAAGTCTACAATTTGTAAGTGGTTAATGGAAGAACCGATAGAAAGAGGAGAGTATAATTAATGTTCTAGTCATTAAGATACACAGTCACAGTTATGTTTGCTGCCGTGTTGTGGGCATGTTATCGATAATTTTGATAATTTTTTTAAGCGTGGGCTTACGTCTACAATTCGTAAGTGGTTAATGGAAGAACCGATAGAAAGAGGAAAGTATAATTAATCTTCTAGTCATTAAGATACACAGTCATAGTTATATTTATTGCCGTGATGTGAGCATGTTATCGATAATTTGTTAACAAATCTTGATTGCTGCTTAAGCCACTTATTTCTTGCCTTCTAAACGTAGATTGAGTAACTTAAACAAATTTTTGAAACTTTATAAAGAATTCTAGGAAATTTTAATGCATTTTCATAGGATTTAAAGATAATTTACATAAAATATCGCATGCGATAAAGCTGAGGACTCTTATACCAAATCAACAAAGTTGTTCACAAACAGATGCATGAAAGTATATGTGAAGGGAAGGAAGCTTCCTCGTCCGTATATTAAGGCGCCTCAAATTTAAGTATTTCAAAACGATAATGACTAAACACTCGACCAGATTAGTGAAGGGTTTTTGTGTTTGGAAGAAAATTGTGTTTTTGTCTTACAGAGGACCGCTTCTTTCCCTAAGTGGGGACTCAAACCATGATTTAAAGATAATTTACATAAAATATCGCATGCGATATTTTACATAGAATTTAAAGATAATTTACATAAAATATCGCATGCGATATCAAATGTAATAAATATCCAAAACATTTTTATGTGTTTTTATATCAAATGAAAAAGAAAACGTAAAATAAAGTCCAAAATAATTTTTATCATCATTTTAATTTACTACACTTGCCACAACACACCAATATGCTTGTGATTTATTTCAATACAAAATTTAGTATAAAAAAAAACAAGAAGAAGAGCAGCCATAAAAAAAATTTCATATCAGAAGTACTTTATGACTGATGGCTTTCGGAGAGACTATTTTATGGCCATTTTATATTAGAAAAGCAGATAAACATGTACAGATTTTAAAAGGGGGGGTATCCCTTATGAAAACATAGAAATTTTTAATACGCCTCTATCTAGTGCTTGTAAAAGGGTCNCCTTATGAAAACATAGAATTTTTTATTCGCCTCTATCTAGTGCTTGTAAAAGGGTCAGCCTAACTGATTGCCAAGGCAGCAATGAAAACGATTCAACTAATTACTTAGTGTGGTGGTCACTTTCATTACCCGGCTTGGCTGTTGCAGTGTTGGCAGTTAATTCTCTCTTACATTTTGCAATATTTCTTCGCTTTGCTTCATTTTATTTCTATTTTTCTTATGTTTTTTTTTGGCTCATAAAGTCATTATGGTCTCTTCTTGGCTGTACTTATTATTTACAAAAATTAAATGCTTCTCTACAATTTATTTCGTTGCCAGTGGAACTCTCATTATATTTGGTGAACACAATTTACATTTTTGTTCAACACTCTTAAGCAATTAGTTTTACATTTGATAAGACAATCCATCTGTCTCTCTGTCTTTCTCTCTCTTTCTCTGTATTTAATTTTTAATTCTTAATGGTTGTTGGGTAATTGCTAAGTGAAGTCGGCTGCAATTCGGAATTTATTCAAAAATAATATGCCTTGAGAAGGATTTTTAAAAAAAATTATTTGCGAATACAAATTTCAATACAAATTTTAAATGGTATTTCGTTCACATACCAGTTGAGTTTTTCTTGAAGTAATAACACTACTAAGTTAGGCTTTGGTTAGATAAAATGGCATACCCTCCTTAAAAGAAGAAGTCTATTTAGGCTTTCATTTAGACTTTAAACTGTAGGTCCCGCTATTCAAGTATAAATTTAACACACACAACATAAGTCGTGTGAAAAACTAGGTTATAATCCTGTCTGAAAGGACAATAATGACCAATTATGTATGTATGTATGTATGCAAAAAACTATATATTACAGAGCCCGGTCAAGAATGTCAGAAATTGAGATGATGAGTTGGCATTCGTCTAATTGCGTTTCTGTAGAGCCAGTGTCTGATTGCCAAAGCGAGATCTAATTTAGAAGTTGGGGTTCTACTACCTATGGATCTGTAGCTGTGAGGTTCTGCTGTCCCAACCACTTTGGAATTTGAACGCTGAAAGAAACATATGCTGGTATGAGTCTAATTGCGCTTCTGTACAGCCAGTGTGTCATTGTCGGAGCAAGGGCCCATTTAGAATTTCCGACTCTCTTAATACGGATCATTATGACCATTGTTTCAAACTAGTATTAGAACACTGATAGAGGCTAGGCTCTGCCATCAAAGCTAGGCTTTGTTATCTTGATGAATTAACATTCACGGTTATTGTGTTCCAACTCCATATCTCTGACACTGAAAATTTCGCACTTCAATTTCCAGTATAGAATAACTTCGAGCGATTTTTGTTTAAATTTTAAAGAGTCGTATATCAGCCTTGGACCTTCATATCTTGTAAGACATGAGTAGGACACTGAAAGATGGTAGAGGGATGCAACACAGTGCCTGTTTCTCCTCAGACTCTCATAGCTTCTGCAAAAATCATCTGAAAGAATGCAAACTAACTCTTTCTACAAACTACATTGGCCCTTAAGATCGCCATTGTGCGATGGATGGCCATGCCCTGCAATATGTCATAGATTGCAAGCCCCTTACCGGCCCTGGTAGCTCATCAGCAAATTCAATTTCCTACGGGTATCCCTAAGTCCCAAAAGTTACCTTTGAATGATCCAAAATTTCTCTTCGGATTTCATAGGCAAAGACGGTCGTTGAAGTTATGTTCATGAGGGACTTAATTGAAGCCTGGCTATCGAGTATAAGTCAGGAGATTTTTAGGAAGCATTGTGATAACTTCAAAATTACAATCGAGTTCAAACTGATTGGTAGTTTTTGAAACAGTGAAACACATAACTTTCGAGTGCGACAGATTTACAGAAGATCGATGTGCCTTAGAGGAAGTTTCTGGCTACAGGCCAAAGATTTATAATCCGCTTACCGAGATATACCAATCAAGTAACAAGTGGAACGTCGGCCAACTGCTTAGCACACGAGTTTTGCACAGGTCTTCAGGTCTTTGCTTTGAAAACACTCTGGTAGTCGGACAAGCTATAGGAAACCGATATCAGAATCCTTTATAAATATAGCACAGTCCACCCAGTCATGCATCTTTGAGCTATCAGTAAAAACCTCAAGTGTCTCAATTGGTAACCTCTAGATCTTTGGAGCATAGTTGAAATTCTAAAATTAAATTATCCTAGAATAACTGCACGTCAGGCAGTTCAGGCTGCTCCAGAATTTAATGACATTCAGCCTTACTGTAAGCATTTCAGGCCTCTGATTTATTAGACGAGCACAGGGAAACAAATTGAGTATAGCAAATAGTGCCTTGGTTGAAGTGTAACAGAGTGCATTAAGGCAGAGGACAACTGACTGCCTGTGTACTCGTCTATCAAACGGCATAAGGTGGAATGCGTGCCACGTGTTTGTCACATAAATTTTGCACAAGCTCGACATAATCTGGCGGGAGGAACAACAGGTCAGGCGGAAGTTGCAGGCATACGGTACATACATCAGAACCATAATGGAAATGGCGTTTTGAATAGAGTGTCCTTGATGGGCTTCTGTCATATTTAGTTGATGATTCTGCGAGGATTTTCACCTTTTATTTTCCATACTTCTGCATAACAAATCCTGCATATGCCCGTTACTGACTGTAATTCCGCGATAGGCAGGAATATTTGAAAATAACCTACCTTGGTGCTGTCACTCTCGCATGTCATAATTGAGAAAATCAAGGATTTTAAACCAAATGCTATGGGTATTCGCAAAAAATGGCAATTAATAAGAACAAATATACTCCAGGAAACCCCCGCATAATTGTAACAATTTTTTTTAACTTCACATTCTCTACGCCCAATAAGTTAGTCATGTTACACCTACAATATGCATACTCTGCTACACTATCTTTACTTAGATTTCTTTTTCTGAGAGTTGTTTGGTGCTGATAAATAATGCAGACAAATGTCTCATATCACATTATGGCATAATAGTGTGAAGTCAGTGAAATGTTTTTATCAGTTTCTTATGCCTTAGCTACACCATTGAAATGGAATCCATGAAGAATTCTTCAAACATGAGCGTCGTATTAATTTGTTAAAGTTTTTAAATTTTAATTTAAATTCCCCACATGGGGAACAATATCAAATCACTCGATTTCGATGGCCTGCTTACAATGCCTCCACGTGAAATGATAAATTTCTCAAAACGCTCATGAAAACATCCAGTAAAGCTTGAGCTGTAAGGTACATATCACCCTCCTTTTGGAACCACATGTCGTTGGTGTCCATATCATCTAATTCAGGCCAAAATAAGTTGGTAACTGTCGACATATTATGCTCATCGTTGACAGTAATTGTCTTTCAGGACGTGAAATCGCCTGTCTCGTATTATAGTGTAGATCGTGCTTTTCATCGACATACGGCTGCGGAACGCTCGTTTACTAGACTAACATTTATTCACAGTATTGTGAATAGTCCTGTCGTTAGGACGATTTTGGCTATGATAAGATAAGCGAATCTCAGGCATAGCTTGGATTTTGGTTTTCTTGTATAGAGGACCAGCCCTCTGCCTTTATCACATTAAGACCCGGTTATGTGGAGGCATAGTTTGGATGTTGGTTCGCCTATAGCTCCACTTTATTATGGTTCAGCAGTCGGATACATAGCCTGGACTTCAGTTTTCCTATATAGGGAGCCCTCTTTCCTCTTTCTCTCCTCTCTCCTTTTTCATTTTTTGATTGGATTTTGGTTTTCCTATCCTATATAGAGGACTAATCCTCTTTTTTTTGTTATATTAAGATCTGGTATTCTGGAGGCCCAGTCCTCTATTTTTTTTTCGATATTACGATTCGGCGGCTGGGAGGCATTGTTTGAATTTTGGTTGTCCTATATAGAGGACCAGTCCTCTGTGTTTTGTCATACGCGCATTTGAAGACGCGGTTATCTGCAGGCAGTGTTTGCGTTTTGGTTCTCTTACATAGAGGGCCAGTCCTATCCTCTTTGTCATATTACGATATGGTAGTCTGATGACATAGTTTTGACTTTGGTTTCCTGTGTACAGGAGCAGTCCTCTGTTATTTGTCATATTACGGTCCGGCAAAGACCCGGGAGCATTGTTTGAGTTTTGATTGTCCTGTATAGAGGACAAGTCCTCTGTGTTTGTCATATGAAGGCCCGGTTATCTGGAGGCACTGTTTGCATTTTGTCCTCTGTATATGTCATATTAAGATGCGGAGGAGACTTTGATACTTCTATATAGGAGCCCCAGTACGCTGGTCGTTTGTGAATTTGGTTCTTTATAGAAGTTCAGACCTTTGTTCTCGTCCTGGTTTCAGAGTGATGCAATGAGTCGCGATTGATATGATATGTACACTATCGCGTAATTCACATTAAGAGCTTGCTTAGTTTAGATATTATATTATGGTGATAGGGTGTGTGGGCTGAGCTAAGTCCATTTCCATTTTCAATATTCTTGTACCATAGGTATGTTCTAATCGCGGCTTTTATTCTAAACAAACAATTTTTGAACTTTTATTCGAATGTAGCATTGCCTGTCTTCGGTGACCATTAGCTACCGAAGCATGAGTTGGCATTCGTTTAATTGCGTATTCTGTACAGGAACTATCTAATTGCCAAAACGAGAACTCATTAGAAGCTGTGGTCTCCTACTATGATCTGTATCTGTGAAGTTTTGCTCTCCCAACCACTTTGGCATTTGAACGCTGAAAGAAACATATGCTAGTATGGGTCTAATAACGCTTCTGCAGAGCCAGTGTGTCATTGTCGGAGCAGGGGCCGATTTTGAATCTTCGGCTCTCTTACCATGGATCATCACGACCATTGATTCAAACTGATATTTGAAAACTTTGGCATTTGAACGCTTAAAGAAACATATGCTAGGCTTTGTTATCTTGATGAATTGACACTCACAGCTATTGTGTTCCAATTTCATATCTCTGAACATAACCTTCAACCTGTGAATACAACCTTCAAAAATGCATTCCAAATTTAAACTCCTACACAGCAATACAACACCACGCTTCTGGCACCTCCAGTGAACTAATTATGAAAGTAAAAATATTGACTCACATTACGATATGTGTTATGCTGTTGTTACGCTTTTCTTGTTCTGCCGTAAAGCTTTAGCAGTGATGCGATATGGTTATAGATGCGGTGGCATGGCTTAATGCAACCAATACAACCGCCAAGTTAACAATGAAGCATATGCAGACAATATACGTGGGTTTGTAGTAATACAGACACATGATATGAAACTGGAAAATCACACACACACACACACACGCATACGGTTTCATAATATAATTTTTCCTTACAGTTATACTTTAATAGAAACCCTACTCATACTCATGCAGATAAATAATTACTCTTTCGTTCTATGGCGGCATACAGCATGTGTTGTGTGTGTGTGTATGTGTGAGTGTAAGCAACAAAGCCTTGTGAAAAAAAAATTATGAAATTACTGTTACAAAAAGCTGTTCATTTTTATCATTTTCAACAACAACAACTTTTTTTCTTATTTTTTTCCCGCCCTCACTCTCTCACTCTCTCTCACTATCTTCCCTATAATATTTGTTTATGTGTTGTTGCGTTGTCGTTGTTGCGGCTTTTGCTGTCTTTTTATCTCTGCTACTTGACTGCAACTATAACGACTACTCCTACTACAACTGCAACTACAACTAAAACTAAAACTAGTGCTTGACACTTTTGCAAAATGCTCAACTCCTTTCCATCTCTTCTACGTCTCTCTAACAGCACTCATACACTCATACTTACATAGATATTCTGCCATTCAAATGATAAAAGAGAACCAAGCCGTTTAAACAAGGGAATGGTGGCTGTGTACGTGTGTGTGTGTATGTGTGGCTGTGTTAAAAGACAAAATTATACCGTAATAAGCTATGGCTGAAAGGAAAGCAAAATACTTGTAATGCAACAACAATACTAAAAAAAAAAAATAGAAAAAGAAGTAAAACTTACGCAAAAACTATTTACACTGCATTCGTCTGCACACTTTGCATACTTATAGGAGCGCGAGTGAGTGTGTAAGTGAGTAGTTGTATGGATTCTTAAAAGTGTGAAGTCCTTAGACAAATAAGTGAATGTCTAGTAATATTTTTCCCTTCTTTTTTTTTATAGTGAAAGAAGTAAGGCAACTGTATTCGGTCTTGTCTTATAAATAATAGTCAGTCAACATCATAATGATGTAAAGAAATGATTTTTTCCATAATGATGTTGCTACCACTATTTGCGGCTCTATTAATAGTTTTTCTGAACAGTTCATAGGCTAGGAAGATAGGTTAAGAGCACACACAAGTCTAATAAGAACATGTACTCCAGAAACGCTGGAAGCTCTATTGAATTTCACTCCGTTGCCTACGATAATGAAGGCCATAGCTATGGAGACTAAAGTTAGGTTAATGGAAGACAAGTCTAATATGAAAGAAGAAAGGCTGACAACTTACTTTTTAACTGCACTCTAACCTAAATAAAGCAGCATAGAATTTGACGAACCGACATAACTGGTTGTCGAATTTCAAAACTACAAACTTCGACAGTGGAAAGCGAGAGAACCAGGGACTACTTGAGTTTGACAAGAAAATGGTTCGCATTCTAATGGGAATTCTAACGGGTCATTGCACTGTTGGCAGTTTCACTGACGAGCTCAATTTGCTTTACTAGGAATCAGTGCAACACCTGTTATACGAGTGCCCTGCACTTCAAAACAGATGTAATCGGTTTTTGGGTGACAGCAGGTTTAAAGATCAGAGCAGGGTCTGCCCCACCAGAATTACTGTAGAATCTGCCACGATTTTTTATGCGAGTGCCGTACATTTTTGACCAAACTTCATCGGTTTTTGAGTGACAGAACATTTAAAGATCTGGGCATGGTCTGCCCCATTAGGATTACTGGATAATCTGTCACGATTTTTTTATGCGAGTGCCCTACATTGTTGAATAGACTTTATCGGTTTTTGAGTGACAGAGTTCTCTACACTGGGAATCCTTCTGGGTACTTGCAAGCTTATAATTGACAATGCAATCGTGAACCTTGTCAACAGCAGGTGGGCGGCTTCGGATACGGGCAGAACGGCGCAGAAAATCTGGCCAAAGCTGGATAAAAGGCGCTCATCAGCTCTGCTTAAACTCCAAATAAGTAAGCTCAGTACTGTTATCGGGGTTATTAGAGGGCATTGCATTATAGGAACGCATGCGAGGCGCATTGGTCTTGGACACCTTGCTAACGACTTCTGCAGAAGATGTAGAGATGAGGAGGAGGATGAAACTGTTGTTCATCTACTGTGCACATGCCCGGCACTTGGTCGGAGAAGAAAGAGGCATCTGGGTGCCTACTACATGGAAAATCTGGATGAACTGTCATGTATGGATATTTTCAGTCTGAGCCGCTTCATTGGAAGCTCCGAGTGGTTCCTAGACTAGGGGAAAATATGTAATTGTGGTATCACAATGGGCCCTGTGTGCGGCCTAAGTGTGTCTGCTCATGACTCCATCGAGGGACAGCCACTTCTACCTACCTACCTACCTACCTACGACTGACAGAACATTAAAGATCTGGGCATGGTCGCGAACATGGTACTAACGGAACTGTCCGGTTTCATCCATAACACGACAACTCATGACAAGGGGGCTTCCCTTGTTCTGCGTAACATAATGGGCCATATGAGCCACCGGGTGAACTAGGCTGTGCACGGCAAGTAATCCGCTAACATAACCTAACTTAAGGCTCCTCTTGATGACAGGTGATTTTCTCATGTCTATTCACTTCCATTGCCAAGGCCAATATTTAAAGAAAATTATAGTGGAGTATGGATTTCAAAAATCTTCCATTTTAAATTTTTATGCACATACTGACATACATATTGATGTATAAATATACATAATATTTGTTTTTCTCATTTTTTTCGTTTTTAAAATCAAAATTGTATTGTAAATTGACTCTTACGCTACGCTATTAAATGTATGAGAAAACAAAATTTAATTTGAAAAACTATCATGTAATCGGTTGACATCTCTCAAACACTCAATATTATGTTTATAAATTTTAATATTCCATATATAGGTACATATGAATGCATGTATGTATGTATGTGTGTATGTATATTGCATTAAAATAATAACAAATTTTAATATAAAATCCATATTTGTTTGGAAAATATTTTCAAAAAAAAATTGTTTTTTTTTGACTATTTTTTGTAAATTTTGTTGATATTTTTTGACTATTTTTTTTTTTGACGTATTTTTTGGGGTGACCCGATTTTTGTTGTTGTCTGTTTAGTTGTATTCAACCGCTTAATAAATGATTACATTTTTGGCTTTTTGGATTTGAGAAATATTTCTGGGGGTTTTGAGTTTTCAAAAATTTTTATGGCAAAATATATTTTTTCTGTCTGTTTTGTGTGTGTCTGTGTGATGTGTTTTAGACATTTAAGGAAATTTCACTATATATGTGTATTAGCTCATATTTCAACGATATAGTTTTCAGAATATTGTTCACAATATTTTAAATAAATTTGAATAATTTATTTTAGAGAACCATTTTATATACGACGTGGTTACCCCAACAATACAGAATTCAACCCAGCCAAACCCAACCCAGTCGGCAACCACGAATCCAACACCAACAACCAACTATTGTTTTGCCTAAATGCTGTGTTGTTTATCGTTGATGGTCAAGATTGAGCGAAGTTGGGGTAGGAATATTTTCATAAAATCATATGTGAAAAAACAACAACCCATAAGCAGAACAGACACAACAATAACAATAATAATTGTATTTATAATGGTTTATAAATTTAGTGATTTTGCTAAACTAAAGGCACATAATACTTCGCAGGTGAAATTATTTCATGTTGGTAAGCCAGCAAGACCCAAAAACAGAAAAAAAAGTTCTGCTGAACCAAAAGCCTTGCACATACTAAATTGGCATGATATTCCCTGTGGAATAATATGGAAAAGTTATTTATTGTAAATTATTAATAAGTAGGTGAACTATTATTAAATGATTTTGCTAGATATGATATAGAAATTACAAAAACAACAAAAAAATTTAAAAAAAATAATTTTTTAAAATAAATTTCAATTCAAACATATTCTGGTAATAATTGTTAAACATTTTAATTAAATTTATTTATTTTTTGTTAATTTTTATTAAATTATGGTACATACCGTATGTGTACTCTAGGTAAACTAAACGTTTTTATAACAATTATTAACATTGATTAGCGGAGAACACAAAATTCAACACAACATTCCCCTTTTGTTCTATTAACTGAAATAAGACTTGAAACTTGCACGCTTTCAAATTACGCACCAGAATGCTCGGACGTTTCATGACAAGACTTAATTACAGCGCGCGCTATCCGATAAATAGCGCCATTCACAAGGCCATGCCACCGTTTTAAGAAATATCTACCGTTCCTTGCTGGCAACGAATTGAGCATTCCCGTTAAATCGAGTGGATAAGTATCCAAACATAACCCAAAGCACTGGGAATATTTTATGCTCTGCAACATATCCGGGCATCGGCTCAGCTCATCAGCGAATACAATTTCCAACGATATCCATATGCCCCGAAGCTAACATAAGAGTTATCTTTAAATGATCCGAAATTTCTTTAAGAAATGCTCGGCGTTCATGGACAAGCTCTTTAATTACAGCCGCGCTATCCAAGTAAATCAAAAGAATTTCAAAGATAATCCCGCCATTCAACAAGATATGCGCCATTTTAAAAGTTTCCATGATCTCTGCTCGAAAAACACTGTAGTGATCTGGTAGCCTATAAGAAGAACTTGTAACGTCATTGTCTCGTGGTAACGTGAAGAAGTGTTCCCTCCAAGTAACCAACTTTCCATTTTCATCCTTCAATTTGAACATAAAATCCTCAGTCTTCCCTAACGTCATGATTTCTTCATCTTCACAACTTGGAAAAGGGGAGAGACTCTCCTTTTTTTACTCTCTTCTGCTCTCTCTATATCCTCAACAATAGGGCAGGTAACGCCGCCAACAGGCAGAAGTCTAGGTATACACCTGATCGTATCGGAATATCAGTACTACAGTAGTTAGATAATGTGATAAGTAGTGGCTGGGCTTAGGTTAGGTTAGGTTAGGTGGGAGTGGTAGCCTCTGATATCAAAAGACTCACTTGAGCACGCATAGCGGCCCGCCACAGGTGGACGCAGTCCTCGTACTGACCAGGTTCTACCAAAGCCAGGAACGAGGAAGAAGTCGGCCAGAGCAAGGGCTGCACAAAAGTGGCTTGGCTTACTAGGCGAAAAGTCTTCGCACGCACCATTTTGCTTTTTTAAAAGTACAGAAAGTACTTAATGGACGATATAAGGTCAACTGATAAGGTCACTTTTATAATGAAAAAAGTTGTTATACTCTGCTGCTTAACTCTTAGCATGAATGTGACTTTCTTAAGGAAGTCTTCGCTTACAAGTAACAGATTGTGCTACAAAGGAATATTGTTTCCTCAGCAGCACCGTAGCCATGGCTCATTTTTTTTTTTGCAGAGATCCCCTCCCAACAGTCTTCTGGCAAAATTCTGAAAGCAAAATTGACACAACATTCCCCTTCCATTTTGTTCTATTAACTGAAATAAGACTTGAACAAAATTTGTTGTAAATCTAACAAGAGTCCATCCTAAGAACCTTATAGCAGTCATAGCTAGGCACTAGCACAAACCCGGAGGCGGAGAAAAACGTATAACGTACTCTGCAGTAGCTGTATTGGAGAGAAATAGAGAAGACCACAGCACCAGCAATAAAACTATCTCCACCAAAAATAAAATTATCACATATGTGAGAAGCTAGTTGTTATCCTGTCTAAGGGATAGTAAGAATAGTAGTTCAATAATCGAGGAGAGCAAAAAGGTAACCTTATTCTGCCTATCGAGCTTTCTCAGACAGTCGAACAGTGGTGTTATTTTCTGCCTTTTAAATCTCTTATCCAAGTTCAACTGAGCAAATCTTTCAATACACTAGACTTCCACTTAGAAAAGATTTTGTTCTGAGACCAACTTTCCATTCTTAAGCCATCTGTACTTTACAAATTAGTTACTCTCTCGTTCTTACTGTGTAGTACCTTGCTTGATGAGCTGATAGAAGAGCTACAAGGATGTGGTTTTATGATCTACGGTTAGGCAAATGATCTGGCTATTCTGTTATTGGCCTTTAATCCTTACACCCTTTCTCTAAGGTGCAAACAGGCTTTAAAGCTTATAACGGTATAATGATACTCATTGCTGTGTGGTTTAAGCGTCAGATGATACACAATAGCCGCCTTTAACTTAACTGTGTAGTATTCTGACTCCCAGATTTTAATGGACGAACATCATAACTGAGAGATAAGAAAGAAACCACCCACCCTTTACACCTAAAAAGAATTGAATATTCTTGCTTTAATAATTTTTAATTAATTCCAACAATCGAAACCCCGTTCCGGTTACATTACACCGAATCTAGTCTGTTTACATAGCGTTGGTCTCATGTAAAAAGGCCCTAACTCTCATATTTGAAACTTTACAGGAATAGGTATGAGGGGATGTCTTTGTATTAAATGCATTGGAATCACAAAAAAAAAATCAATTTCGAAAAAAATGTCAGTTAGGGCCTTTCTACATGAGACCAACAATATACTACCGCACTTAATCAATTGCATTAAATTTTAAAACAAATTTTTATGAAAAATAATTTCAATTTTAAAATGTAAAAATTTTATAATTTTGTTGTTAGTGCAACACAATTTACCACAGAACTGTAAGCAGGTGAATAAATATGTACGAAACGCCACAACAACGAATTACAAAATTTTTCTAAAATGAAAATGAAAATAAAAATTCTATTTGGCTTGTGTGCCATTGTATTTGTTAATAATTGTATACTTTATTACCTCATTTAAATACTACTGCCACACACATACATATAAAACAAAGCAAACAAAAAAAAAAAAAGAAAAATTATTCCGCTACAGGACGAAGTTGTAATACCATACGCTACACTATAACTGAACATGTCATCACTATCATCTAGGCATCTAATGGCCACACAATTGTCAGTAAGTATGTGTATATCTCTGCACGATATACTGAAAATCTTTATAGCCATTATATGTACCATTTCCTGCTGTCAACGAGATTCAGCATTCCCATGAAACGAGTGGATAATATCCAACATAACCAAAGCAATAGGAATACTTATGCCTTGTAACATATCGGGCATGGCTGGCTCATCAGCAATACAATTTCCAACGATATCCATCTTAGCCCCGAAGCTAACATAAGTGCTTTCTTTGAATGATCCGAAATTTCTTTAAGAAATGCTCGGCATTCATGGACAAGGACTTAATAAATCCAGAGAATTTGAAAGAATATCCCGCCACTCGACAAGGTATGAGCCGCTTTAAAAATTGCCATGATCTCTGCTCGAAAAATACTTTAGTGATCTGGTAGCCTATAAGAAGAATTGATGTCGTCATCGTCTCCTACTAACGTGGAGAAGTGTTGCCTCCAAGTAACCAAGTTTCCATTTTAATTCTTCAATTTGGACATAAAATCCTCAGTCTTCGCTAACGTCATGTAAGATAAATTCGATTTTGAAAATCCAAGACGCAATCCATAAATTCTAGCAGCGCCACATTTGGCGTTAACAGATCAAATTTTGCTCTTAACAGAGCACTGTTAACTGTTTAACAGTGGTAATGAGAGTTAATCTACTACTTCGCAAATTATTGCAGCGCTTTTGACATGAAGTTTAATTTTCCATTATGATCATTATTATTTTGTAAAATGAATAGTTGAAATGCAAAGGATGATTGGGGGGATGGAGGACGGAATATTTCAGTGGACTGACATGTTTTCATAGTTTGTATATCTTCTAGAGAATTTTCAGACATTTCTGGTCGAAAAACGATTTTTAAAATTGACTATCACACCCCACACACCCCCCCGCTCGACTCACAAAATTATTGTCAGCTATCCACTACCACGGTGGAAAGAGACACTCTGGACTATCATGTAATATAATGTCTCTATATTTGTACTATTTCTTATAACTCTAAATGGCCACTGATCTCTATGAGATATTTCATGACGATTTTGGTCGAAATATCGATTTTTATTTTAATTGAATTATCTCGACTCACAAAATTATGTCAGCTATCCCACTACTACGAGTTGGAAAGAGGACACTCGGAACTACTATGTGATATACCTGTATGTGTGTACTATTTCTTATATCTTCCAAAATGGCCACTGATCTTCTAGAGAATTTCAATCAAAAACTTTATAGTTCAAAGCCAATTTATCACCAATACCCTATCACTAGTCAATAAGAGGTCTTAGATGTTCCTTTGGATATAATATGATACAGAGGCCTAGTATTCTGCTCTTAAAATTACTTCTAATAAGCGAGGCTTTTGCAGATGCTGTTAAACAGATAACAGTGCTCTCTTGAGGGCAAATTCTTGTTCTGCTAACACCAAATGTGCGCTGCTAAAATTTATGGACTTGCGTTCTTGGATTTCACATGAATTAGCACAAAACATCATCAGCCGAAGGCGATTTGAAAAAAACTCAAGCCTTCCATAAGGCATCAAGATTGGTAAGTAAGTGTACTCCAGTAAGTGTGCCTGAGTGCAGCTGCCAGCTTTAATCGAAAACTAACCTACACTGGACGTGGTGTAAAAAGCAGATTCCAATCTGCTTTCTTATAAGTGACCAATTACAGTAAGTGCTTCTACTGAATGCCTATTCTCCTAAATTAGCAATTTTATAGGGAATTGGTCTTTGTCTTATGTGTTTGAGTTAAGAGTTACTTATGCTACCTAAAACAATATTAGCACTTGTGGCAATTATAATATTTTTTTTTTATGAATTTAAAATAATTTCTGTGTGTGAATTTAATTTATACACACACAGCAATTGTTTTTATTTTTAAGTTTTTTTTTGTCACATCGTTTCTCTTGTTGTTGTAGTTATTGTTGTTGTTGTTGGCCAATATATTTAAATTTATTTGAAAGAATTTCGTTAACAAATTTATTTAAATGGTTGCCAACAAATAATTGGTATTTTGTGCGTAACAAATTTACGCTTTTTCCCATACACAGACAATACTTGTGTACCTTTGCATAATTTGTGTATATGTTATGTGTACTTGTGTATATTTGTGTAATTAACAAAATCCGCTTACATGGAAATTAACATGGAAAATATCTGAAAATATGAAAACTTAACGAAACATGACAACAACAAAAAAAAAACATGAAAAAAAACGTGAAAATATTTCACCAAAAATAAACACGCCTGTATTTGTGTATGTGTGTACGTAAGTATGCAATTTTGTTTGTAAAACTGTCCCATATTTACTATATAATACGTACATACATGCATACATACGTACATTGATTATTTGAATTTAAAACATGAATTTAAATTGCATAAAATACAACATTTTCTAGACCTGAGGTTAAATTAGCAGCCGTCTTTACCACAGCCTTTTGGCCATTGTAATACCGGGTTAGTCTAAAAAGTTCCCAGGCTAACCTTCTCTCCAACCTTCCAATAACATTTTACATTATGGATGGCCATTATATATTTGAACAGAAGGGATTCAGTCCTCTTCTTATCCATACGTGTCCACCACAGTCTTGCAATATTGTACGTACCTATCCGCTTAAAACGAAATTGAGCCTCCCCTTAAAATAAGTGCGCAATATCCAAACTAACCAAGGCAATGGAAGTACCTATGCCTTGAAACATGTTGGAGATTGCCAGCTCCTTAACGGCCCTGGGTGAGCTCAACAGCAATCCAATTTCCAATGATATTCCTGTGTCCCCGAACCCATATAAGAGTGGTATAAGAGTGACCTTTAAATGATCTTAAATTTCCCCAAGAAATTCTCTGCTTGATGGACAAGGGAAGACGTTGAAACTATAGTCGTTAGGACTTAATGCAGCCTTGCTTCCAAGTAAATCATGAGATTTAAAGGGAGAATACCGCCATCGACAAGCTTGCATTGCTTTCAAACTAACCATGACCTCTGTTTGAAAAACACTGCAGTGTTCAGCCTATAAGAAAGTTTAATATCAGGACCCTTAGTAAAGTTGTCATAGCCAAAGCAACACAAAAATTGCTTACAAATGCACTCAGCCTATGCTGCAAGAAGTGTTGAACTTTTGGTAACGCCACTCTCTTTACGATACGTTTTAAAATTATTTGATCAAACAAATTTGGTCGACCTTTACTTGAGCATTCTAAGCATATGCAGACGATACTACGTACATCATGATCCCCAGTGCTGCTTTTATTTATACTCTCATTAATAGTCCTCTACACCACATAAGATATTGACAGGTTCCCTCCTACCGTAATAAAAGTAAAGTTGCATTGCAATGCACTGCCTTATAGACAAATGTGGTGTGTGGACTTGGTTTTGGATATTCTTGCCGAGTAGTATCAGTTCATTATACAATTTGATCATAAGAAATTTACATGCGACAAGGCGAAGGCTTATAAAGGCTTATTAGTTGGTGCATAAAAGTAGATCACCAGAGGATATTAGGATACATTTTAGAAATAGACTTCTGAATGCATCTACTCTCCTGTTAGTTACTTCGGCCTTAACAACTCACTGGTCAGATGATTAGGAGCTTGGCTGTGCTTTCAAATGTTTTTACCCTCACCATAAATTGAGTTCGATACTACAGCTTCTGCAGCAACGAAATTAGTGTGGTCATCCTGTTACTTACCTCTGGCCTTAAACAGCTCAGTGGTCAGTTGATTAGGAGCAGCTGCCTTGTTGTCCTTCATCATGGCTGTGCTTTGAAATGTTTTTACCCTCAACATAAATTGAGTTCGATACGACAGCTTCTGTAGCAAATGAAATTGGTGTGGTCATCGCCTTGTAGTATCGTAGAGTATCATTGCCTCAGCGATTCTTGCGAATCTATATCGTCCTGTTACTTTCCTCCGGGCTTTAACAGCTCGGTGCTCAGAGTCAGCGAACTTATTGTTCTTAATACGCTGAAGAAAAACTTTGACTTTAAAATATCTGTGCAGCCGAATTTCCATCTCATCATCATTAGTTGGGTTCGATGCGACATCTTCTGGGACATCCCGATATCGTCATCGCCTTGTAGTATCTTAGAGAAGTCTTGCGTCTATAACCCCAGCAGTTTCCACGAATCTGTAAATAAGTTTCCGTTTCTCATCCTTGAATTTGGACATAAAACCTATGACGAAATTGGACTTGATGAATGACCATAACCTTCCCAGTTTCTGCAATTCTGTAACCAAGTTTCCATTTGCATCCTTGAATTTGCACATAAAACCTACGACGAAATTAGTATCCTCACCGTAATAACCATAACCTCCCTATGTCCTGCAGTTCTGTAACCATGTTTCCAGTTTCATCCTTGAATTTGGACATAAAACTTACGATGATGACAATGACCATGAAAAACCTCCCCGGTTCTTGCAATTTTGTAACCAAGTTTCCATTTTCATCCTTGAATTTGGACATAAAACTCAACGTTTCTTCATATTCACAGCTTCTCACTTTTCCTACCTCTCTTCTGCTCTCTGTCTACCATCCAACAATAGGCCGAGTAGCGGCAAGCACAACGTTTTTTTCTTTCAACAGTCTAAGTGCTACATCTGATCGTATCTTTATCGTTTTTTGGTAGATTTGCTAGGCCTTGAAACTAAGAACTGCTTCTGCGGTTGTATGAAAAAGAGTTTGAGTGTGTGTGAGGTTTGGCCATGTTTGTTTTTGAGGTTAGATAGCGATCGTCATAGCTTATCCGAGAGTTGATCGGAGAATGACTGCGCCATCTTTTGCAATGATTACAGTACAGCAGAGCTGTATCAACTATTCACCATCAAACATGTATGCTTCAAACAAAATTTTAATTGAAAAAGTTGACTTTTTCCCTTCTTCCACTAACCGTATTTACAAAATTTTGTATAATTTTTTAAT
>QOCX01003086.1:0-18916 GCA_005959815.1 Sarcophaga bullata
ATATGTATATGCTTAAGCATTATGATAGGCCAGTTAAAATAAATTCTAGGGTAATCACTTGTGTTATGCCGAATTAATAATAATGATAATAAAAAGGTCACTCAAACCTCAGACGTAACACAATTCCGGTAGCGAATGACAATTAAATTCACCTTAGTGTAGCGAATTTTGGGAATGAATAAATTGACTTTATGTGTTTAATTTGTTTTTAATGCTTGCTAACAACTTATACTATTTATTGGTGGTTTTTATTTTGTAGGAATTGGCCGAGTTCTCGGAAATCGTAATAAATTGGGCGAAAAAGTTATAGTCACAAATGGTGATAAGGCAAGCCGAAATTTTATAAAATATGATGTGGAAGTTCGTGATGCTGATGTGGTAAGTTGCTATTTATATATAATATTACTATTTACATTGACATAACATAATTACTTTATAACAATTCATTAAAGTATGCATTAAATTCTACAAACAATACATCAATATTTTATTTAATTTGGTTGTGTTTTTTTCCAGATACAATTTGTAAAATCATATGATATATTTAGTGGTTCATCGTATCATGGATATTTTGTTGTTCGCAATCACTTACAAGTAGATAAGTTTACAAATCTGGTGAGTCTTTTTTGTAATTTGTAATAAGTTTTCTTTACTGAATAATTTTATTCACAATTAAGTTGTATTAACAAACAAACTTTTCCTTTCTTTTTTATGGTAGGTGGCTAAAAATATTTCAAAATGTTCAGGACTATTGGAAAATGTTCCTGTTAAATTATTTAATTGTGTGTTGAAATCGAAACAGGCACTGGGACAACAACTGCTGGAACATTATAAAACTACTCCAGTATTTGTAGCCGAAACAGGACGTTATGCATGTCAAATTGAATTGAAAACTTCATTCAATGAAATTTTAAGTATAGTCAAAACCAACGATATACATTTTGAATTAGACGTAAGAATCAATACGAAGAATATTAATAAAATAAATAACAATATTATTTAATGGCTTTTTTATATAATTTTCTTTTTAGGTTTCACTTAAAAATGGTTTAACTGATAAGCTTTCTTTAAAGTTTGTGCCAGGTATTAAAGTAATGCCAGACTCTTTAGTATCAGATGAATTAAAAGAACAGGATTTAATAGTGACCGGCTTAGATAAAGTTCTTCAAAAAATTGAGGTAAGTGCAGAAGTTTCATTTCAACACACTTTGTGAGAAACAAAAATAATTTACAAAAAATCCATTTTCACGAAAATAAAAGAAAATGTTTAATTATGTGAAATATTTTTCCTGATTTTCTGGAATCCAAGAAGATAAGAACGATATAGAAATTTTAACTGCAAGATTTTAAAGGCAGTTAAATGTAATGTAAAGAGAATTAAGGGAATTTAAGAAGAAATAATATCTTTAAATTTTAAATGCATAAAATTCCTTGTTCAATTCTTTTTCGCATGAGTACTTATTAGGCGATTTGCGGTACTAGTAATGTTACTTGGTCGACACTTTCTTCTAACAGCCACCGTTATTTTGTAATATTTTTGATACGACACAATTACTGGACAATTTTTAGGTGTCTGCCACTAGTACTTGCAATTTTAGAATTTTTTTCAGATATTTATTATAATACGAAACCAAGTAATCTGGTTGAATTCTTTTCATCTCACTAAGAAATTAATAACAAAATACGTGGTGTGCTGGTTATAGTATGTCCTGCATTTTTTTTAACTTTTTAAAAGAAGGGTAATTTTAATAATTGTTGGTGTTGTTACAATTTATTTACTGAGTTTATTAATTACATTCCGTAAGTTATTTTAAAAAGCATGTAAAAAAAAAAAATTCAACACAAACTTTTCGGTGGATGGGTGTCCTAAATATAAGGCTACCACTGTATGTATTGTCATCATATAGCAAACTATCATTTTTAATATTAGAATTTATCCAATGAGGACAAATAAATTTTATGAATTTTTTTTTCAAAAATGCCTTTGTCATTATTGTCATTATTGTCATCAGACTTTGCAATTTTGAATTTTTAAGTTGCTTTTGCAACTCTTGATATCCGGAGTCCGAGTTCAATTTTTAATGCACATAAAAATGGTAAAATTGTTTAAAAAAACATCTGGAATCCGTTAACATTCTAAAAAAAAAGAAAATTATAAGTTTTATAATCGCATAAATTTGAATCTGCATAAGACGAAAACTGAGCCTATTGTTAGAGTACTACAATTTACAAGCCCACAAGAACAAAATTTACTGAACAACTTTACCACACTCTTGTAAATATGCAACACAAAAAGCTGTTGTAAACTGTCTTGTAATTTACAAAAAAAAACTAATTGTCATGGCGACAGAAACATTTATTTCGATTCGGCTTTATTTGCGCTATTTTGTGTAATAATAAAAAATACAAAATTAATAAAACCGCTACAAAGTCCAAACGAAAAGGGAAACAAATAATGACAGATCAAACAATATTTAGAATAGGCTCCTGCATCACGAATTTGATTTTTTATTATTAAATATGTAATAAAAATAACATAGTAAAAAATTTGTGATATGTTTCTGTTGTTTTAATTTTTTATTCTATACATTCAAAGTCAGGGCACACACACAAAAATAGCATTCGCTTTTGATAG
The DNA here is from genome assembly GCA_005959815.1 of Sarcophaga bullata. Lineage (NCBI taxonomy): Eukaryota > Metazoa > Arthropoda > Insecta > Diptera > Sarcophagidae > Sarcophaga > Sarcophaga bullata. The sequence continues at coordinate 2,636 of QOCX01003086.1, forward strand.
TTATAAATTGTAGTTAATAAATCAGGGTTTTAAATTTACAATCAATAAGCCTAATAAAATAATATTGCAAATGAAAAGTTTATTAATATTCAAGTGAAGCAGCAATACTTATCCCTAGCATTAGAACGCATCTTTTTTTTTTCTTAATAACCTATTTCATAAATTCTTTTGATTAATTCAAAAAAAAAAAGAAATAAACTACAACATTAAAGTCGAGTCTTCAGAACATCCACGACACTGAATAATTTTTAGGTTTATAAATAAGAAATTTTATTTTACAGGCCACTGACGTCATATTTATATTTTATTTTAATTATTACTTTATTTATTAAATTATTCAAGACTAAATACAGTACAACAAGATATTATCTTCTTTAACAGTACTGCTAAGGATATTGGCATACCAAAGTTTGCAAATTTAAAAATAATAATCTTAAAAATAATTCGATTTAAAAATAAAAAAGTATGATTAATTAATTTCATTTGCTCTATGAACGAAGTCGTACCTCGTTCAGTGAACGTTTTGCATGATGCCTTCGCTTACACAATTATAGAATTAGAATACGCCAACTATTTGCATAAATAAGGCCTGCTCTCCCTTCCATTTTACACTTTTTCTATTTTTAATGGCGAAAATCCGTAAAAATCCATGATGTCGATCAAGTGAAAAAATCCGCAGATACTATTCTTTATTTTAGATACTATAAAGTATTTTCACCTTTTTTCCCAGACTTTAATCAAAATTTTTAACCGTTAATTTAGAGTTTTTTGCGACATGAATTTGACGTCAAGTTGGCAGGAAAATACAAACATTTCAAAATTATCCGCTATTTCACCATCTTCGCAGTACTCTTCTTCTTCATTTTATAATCAACTAATTTTAAATACAGAATTCTGTAACACCTCAAATAATATTTGGAAGGTTAAAGTCAAATATTCATATTAATTCAATTATTTTAATACAAATATTAAATGACTTTTAATAGAAGTTTTTCATCAATTTAAATTGTGATGGAATAATTTCTACGTTTATTGGACATTTCCAATCGTTACAATATAACTTTTTCTTTAGGCTAAACTATTCTGATGAAATTTCAACAAAGTCATGTAGGCGCTTTTTGTATAAGCATCCATATAGGAAATTGTTTAAGAAATATTTCGTATTTCTTATTGCTGGCATTCGTTTGCTTTTGCACTTCAAAGTAAGTTGTAGTGGTGATTATTTGTGTTGAGTTCCTGTGTATTATTTCTCCATTGTATTACAATTGTCATTTCACATGGCTAGAAAAGATTTTCTCTTAGTGATACGGTTGATTTAGCTTTGTTCAATTATAACGGGATGTGAGGTCATGAGAATGAACTGAATAATAATAAAAATGTAATATAAAGCATGACCAATAGAGGGTTATAACTAAAAAAAAAGAAGTATTTTGATTTTAAAAATTATTATATTTTATAAGATACAACTTCTTTAATTTTTCTTAATTTCGCATAACCAATTGCCTCGCGTTTGATATTTTTTAACGTTAGTAGCAGTTTGTTCATTGTCCCAACCTTATATTGATTAAGTTTTTTAAATCACCACTTAGAGCACTATTGGGAGAAGTCACCGTGGTCTAGTAGGTAGTGTATTTGCTTATTAGACGTAAGGCCAGGGGCCAAATCCCCAGGTCAAACATCTCGAACGAAAAGAAATTTGAAAAAAAATATTTCTTTGACTACTTACTCTCAGCAGATCCGCCAAAAACTCTGAAAGTAAATAAAATTGCCATGAAAATTTTCTCAAAAACAAACTGTCCTTCGGAGTCGACTTTAATCTGTTGGTCCCATTACTCATGTATAAAATTAACACACACAACCTAAGTGGTGTGAGAAACTAGGTCGTAATCCTGACTAAAAGATTGACCATTTATGTAAGTTTGTCTGTATGCTATAAAACTTTCAAAATTGTGTGAGCGACATTGTATTTTTATTCCATCTGAACTTGCAATTATATTTGAATTCACTGGAAAATAAAACTTAATTCCATTAGTCTAACCCAGTTAAGATGTTTCGCGGAAAGTTAAAGTTGAGTTTTTTTTTATTTTTTTTGTTCAATGAAAGGCTTTACTTTACATTGTTGGCAGAGTTTTTTTTTTTGAATTCTGAGCATTTTCGCTTTAAAAATACGATTTGGTTTTTCTCCAGAATAAACTGCTTGTAATGTCCTAGTCGCTTAAATTATTCGCGATATACGAAACACTAGATTTAGCCAATTTGTGCTCTTTGTGGGACATTAGATTTTGGAAACCTATCTGTGTGTCTATTTTTAAGTTCTAAGCTGTACTGCTGCACTGCTGTTCGCCTCTGAATATTTTTGTAATCTTCAAAAGTACTTACAATATTGGTTAAAGCAGCTTTATTAGGTATCCCCGCTGTCATTTAACCACTTATCTATCATATACTGATGAATAACATATGCTGTGACGGATAAGATTTACTTATTATAACACAAAAACTTGTGTTGGTAAATGAATCCACAAGTGAAGCAAGCCTCTAGTTCTAATTTCAGTTGCCTTGAATCCACAATTAAAAATTCCAGTTTCATATACGTTTGCAGTTTGTTAATATATTTCAATAAAATCTAGCATTTATTGTGCTACCTGTGTGAAGATTACCAACTTTATCTAATTTGAGAGCTATAATGTCATACTGAGATCAAACATAGAAGTTTTAACAAATCTCTTGGGCTACGTTTTCTCGTAATCGACGACTAAAGTGCCAAATATTCCTATTGTACACATCGAGTTTCTGAAACAAAAAGAAACATAATTTAATATTTTAGTCAAATGTTTAAAATTCCTATCGATTTTTTTCACGTATAAAACCGCAAGAAAAGTATGTTTCTTAGCAGTGTTTACTTTATCATTATTCTTGTTTTTCTAAGCATTGTATAACTTTGAATATATTTTGTTCTCTATTTTTAAGGTTAAACCATCCGATAACACATTGTTGAAAGTGACGACACATTTAAAAGCACATGGAACATTACAATATAAGATAAAAATTCTAAAGAATCTGCCATTGGATGAACAATTATTTGTACATGTTCATTCACCAGCAACTATGCAAGATATTCAGGTGAGTAAATGATTTTCCTACTTTAAAAATCTGAGTAATATAGAATAAAGATTAAATTTAAAATAAGTGCAAATTGTTTTAAGCGCTTTTTGAAAATTGAGAAAAATTTGATACGTAGTAGTCTATCAATATTTGAATTATGAGTTGAGTTGAGTATTCCCAATTTCGTTTAATCCAAGTACAAGTCCCTAAGAATCATTTAGCTGCGCCTCAGACAGAATGATTATCTAAGCTCTGATTTGTCCGGAAATCTTTAATATTTATCGATAATGCAGGACAATGATATTGGATAATTACAACGTCTTGTAAAAGTCATGAATGGAAAGATCTTGTCTTCTTATATTCATTCCTTTGATAACCTGCGATTATCCCAACTGAACATCTAAATGTTCTTTCTCTTTATATTGATAACTTTATTTACTATTTTTTAAATTCTTAGATTTTATCATTTAACACCATTTTCTGTTCTTGTGGTTTATTAGTCTAAGGTTTCTGTGTTCATTTCTGTCCATAAAGTTAATTAACACACCGCAATTTTTTGTACAGTAAAGTAATTAATGAAAAAGTTTGTAAGAAAAACTTATTTCAGTAACTTATTAATGCAATTTACGTCTGTAAGTGAATATTTTTGTATTTTTAACTCATAATATCTATATATTGTGACGTTTTTACTTTCAAATAAAAATTAAAATTAATTTGTGCTCAGTTTTAATTAAATTTTTTATTAATCGCACAATTTTGTGTGCCACTGTTCACTACTGGTACTAACAGCAACAATTGCTTTATTTGTTGTTTGTTCCTTTGTTTATGCCCTTTGCGATGAACAATAACAATTATTACACTTGTTCTATAGACCTTTGTAACGGAAATCTGCAAACCACGATTGCTTTCTTCACACGCGCATCACACATATTGACTGAACCTCTACTCCTGTTCTTGGCTGCTTTGCTTTGTCTTTTATATAGCGGCGTAAACAGTCTGATAAATGTTCTCGTAGACGAAGGTTCGGTTCTTCGCCTTCTCTAGAATTCTATGAAAACATGTTGTCTACGTTATTGGTTTTTGCGTCTTGTTTACGTTTGTGCTTACAGTGTTGTAGTTGTTTATTTACTTGTTTATTCCTTTTTCGTTATACTGATGTTGTTGCTATATTTTAGTTTATTTGTCAATTATGTAAACAAGTCCGTTGTTTTTGTTTTTGTAGATTTTCTTTATCCATTTAACGATGATATTATAGGAGCGTTAGTTAATTTTGGAGCTTTTAAGCTCAACTAATCGGGTTTGCCATTTAAATTTTTTTTATTTCTCTTGTTTAGCACTGAGACAAAAAAAATATTTAAAATATTCGAGACACAAACATGTTTAAAACTTTTTATACATATTGTAGTTTTTTTTATTTTAACAATTGAAACCTGTCTATAACGAATTTCAATAATTAAATTAATTGTAATAATAATCACTATTAAGTTGCTAAAATAATTTTTCCTCATCGAATTATCATTCAAAACCAATTTTGTTTGCTATACAATTGCTATTTAGTATGCTATTTCCTTTATTATACAAGACAAACTCAAAAGGCTTGAGTTAGTTAACCTTGAGGACAGAAAAATGGCATACGATTTTTTTATTTAATTATTCTGAGAAATAATTTAGTGCCATTAATATCATATATTTTTTTTTTCTTGAACCAAAATATAGGGAGCCTTCTAGATAAGAGAGTACCTTCTTAAACCGCAAATTGCATCACCATTCATTTAGACAGAAGTTATGTAGATTTATTTAATTTTTCCATGGCAAATAAATTTCATTAATTCTTGAATAGTGCAGATAAAATTAGAAAATTATATTTTGTTGTATTGTTATTTATTAAGGTATCCTTCTATTGAATCATAGGTTCCAATTCCTTTTAAACAATTTTTTAATTACTTGTTTTAAAGCTTTCCATTGATTTTGTTCACAAACATCTTTGTAGCCGTTTACGATATACAATGGTAGATACATACATTATTGCTGGGGGCTTTTATAAACGTTCATTAAACCAAATTTATAAACATTTTTATGCTCTATTTGGCTAACTTTATTGCACTTCTCTTCTCTTCCTCTGGATTAAAAATTATTACAAATTAATGATTTGTGATTATCGAATATTGATTAAAAATCTTTAAAATCTCGAATATTAAGTCAGTTCTGACCAATAGTAAATATTTACCGAAAAAAAAACTGAAAAAAATAAAAAAATTTGTATTCCTATAGGATGGAACACAGTTTGGTTTTTATTGTTTCCTTATCACAGATAATCTCTTCAATATTGTTTAATTTGTTTTCTTTCCTTTATTATTATTTCGTCTTTATTATGACATAAAAACATTAACGAAAGCTCACCCCTGTGTACATACGGTATTCTGTTGCAATTTGAAATTTTTCGTGTCCACAGGAGTATCGACCATTATGTTCATGTTATTTTATTTATTTTTTAAGCTTTTTTTTCTTTTATTTAAGAAAAAATTCCGATTGTCTACAAATACGATATAGTTTTTGTAGAAGTTTCCCTTTTTGTAAAATCTGTGAATATTGGCTGGATGAATCGATTGTTATGTTTTACAATTCGGGTATCCGTCTTCTTGCTCTTCATCATCTCTGCTGCAATTTATTTTTATGGATAGTTCCTCTTTGTGTCTCTGGATTTGTTGCAACTGCTGGAAGGAAACTCGAAATTTTTTGTCGTTTTTATTGTTTTATTTTTATTTTAATTTACCTTTTGTGAGTGAGGAATTGTGCTTGTCTTGTTGTAAATTGCAATGTTTTTCTTTTTGGCATGTATGTGTTGGATGAGTGGAACGAAAACGGAAACAAGCAATTCGTGTTGCAACAGCAATATCAATTGTAAGACAATGCTATTGCGGGACAACTTATTTAATCGATGACACAAAATTTATGCAATCAACGAATAGGTTAACTTGAGTAATTTTCTTTATTTTATATCTTTTCGCAGGACGTTGTACAAAGAGTAAACAAAAATATTGTTTAATTAATTATGAAGTACTTCAACTTTCATTTTAAATTAAAGAAGATAAGAAATATATATATATAGGGTCTTCCAACAGGGACTTCCTATCTTTGACAGTTGATAACAGAACAGTTGTTGAAGCTACATTTGAAAAAATTTGTTGTCATTTATTCAGTCCATTTTGTCAAAATACCATGCATACACAACTATGTGTGTTTGCCGAATAATCATGTTCTGCGACGAGGCCCATTTCTAGAATAATGGGTACGTAAACAAACAAAAATGTCGAATTTGGGGCGATAGCAATCCACATGACAGCCACGATCGTGAATTTTGGACTGACGACCTCACCGGTTTATATTTCTATGAGAACGATGTTGACCAGGCTATTACTGTCAACGGCTAGCAAGATACTTTGAAGATTACCAGTTTCTTTTGGCCTCAATTGAGTAATATGGACACTAACGATATTTGGCGTCAACAGAACGAACAAGCCACAAATCCTTGCGGTTCTTAAATCCAACATAAGTTATGCCATCGGTTAAATTCAGCTTGAATTATGTCTTAAGTCTTGGCGAAACGATATCATGTTCTACACATAAAACATCAATAGATTTTTCAAACGAATAAAAAATGTCGATGATATCGTACATACACTTTATTTTATCTTAATTTAAAGATAGGAAACGTTTAAAATAAAATCATCATCTATATCCTTTTTAAAAATAATTTCTTTTTGTATGAAGATTTATTTATTTTTCTTTTTTCTTTCTTTTTTAGATACCAGTTCTGGAAAGTACTACAATACAAAAGTGTTCAAGTCAACCGTTTAATTCTTCATCTGCGTTGTTGATAAAAATTTTATCTAATCTTGGTTTAATCGTTGTAGCCATTGTTGTTTTAGCAGCTACAGTTTGGTGTAATTGAATTTGTTGTATTTTTTAATCTTTCTTTATTCATTGATTATTTTTTATTATTGATTTATTTTTTATATCCTTTAAACTAACTGCTCTCAGCTACTTATTTTTTATGTCTAAAATTAGTTAGGAACGCTTTGTATAACTGCAATTCTATAGTTTCCATTTTTAAAGTAATCATAATGTTTACATTTGTGTGCTACTAGGAAATATTTTAATACGTGTCCGTCTCAACCTTTAGAAATTTCTATTGATATTTATGCAACATTATCTTAAAACATAAAAAATGGGATAATTTTATATGTAACATACAAAACTGATATTAAAACATTTAAACAACGGATAATAATAAAAAGGTAATTTTATGCTTCCATAGCTTGTTATCACTTTCGCGTCAATAAGAAAAAAGTAAGAATTCTTATATAATTAATATATAAATATATAAAAGCCTAAACGATTTAATGTGTCATTTGCAAAATAATTTGCTTTATTTTTTCATTTATATCAACATTAACTTTATGTACTGTAGTATTTATTATCTAATGCAAACCCTGCCTCGTTTGATTATCTATCCACTAAGCCGTATTAATTTTCTGCTTCGACCAATTAAAGACAAGGATTAATAACTTCTGAAGTAGTATCTTTGAAGAGCAAATATGTACGTTTTCCTGACATTCTGGTCTTTATTTCGTACTGCATGTTAGTTTACAATTTCAAAATATTTTTTTCCTTAATTTTTTATTTGACAATTATTTCTTGTAATTTGTATAGTGCCTTAATATCGTAAATAACTTTTTAACCCCCCTTTTTGGATGAAATAATTGTATTTTATTTATCATTTTCTTTTTTAGTGTATTTGTATTTGAATCCAGCAAGTGGGTGCACTCAAATTAATCAGGACGGTAAGTTCAATTAACAATTTTTTTCTGCAATTTAATTAAATAAATAATATGTATAGAATAAATATAGTTTTATTTGGAAAGAATTGTTCTCCACAAATACAAAAGCGATTAAAAGACTTACAATTACTTCTTGAGAACAAATATTTAATTTGATTGTAAATTTTTCATGTATTAATGTATTTGTATTTGATCCCGTATGTATATAAGTTACTTAAAGCTATAAGTAAGTGGTGAATTTTTAAAATACCTAAACTTATTTATTATTAAAAACATAATTTATACATACTTATTCTAATCCGTTTTACTAAGCTATTATTCACAATATTTATTAATTACAATATCTTTCACTAAATATTGATCGTTTTTCCGAAAAGAAAATTTAATTTAAAAATAGTTTAAATTAATTATTTTTTGATTCTAGATGATATAGATATCCACATATTGGGCAACAATAATTATATTCCGTCAAACGTACCCGCGTTTAAAAATTGTTTTTTATTTCTGATAAATTTATTAGGAGGGAATAGTTTTTTTTTTCATACATGTAACCCTGAAAAAGGGTAAATATCTAAAGAACTAATATCGTTCAATAATGTATTTCTACATGGTTTTATTTAAAATTAGAGGACGACCCTCCAATCAATTTCTCCCAAAGATTCGTGCAATGAAGGCTATTGATGAGAAGTTTTCTCCGACATTTGAAATAGTTTGTTAATTTTCATCCCTATCCAAATCAATTATAAATATTATATATTGATATTTTAACGAGGTTAAATCATCGCAAAATTTTTTGTGAGTTTAATCCGGATTTCCCGTGATGTCCGATACTGTTTACTACTAATGGCAGGTTGCTTAACTAGATTGAATATCTCCTCCCTCTATCGATTTTAATTCTATTTAATCACATCATTACAGCGTGGATAAAAGTTGTATCTCCTAGGCCAAGTAGTTATTTCCGACATTTAGATTGCCTATATCTGTGAATTGAAATTCGACGAAAGCACTTGATTAAGCTAAAAGAAGATTCTGTTGTAAAATAAAGAAAATTAGCGCCATGTTTATTGTTTATTGATTGATGTATTTGTTAGAAAGACTAATTTTGGTGTAACATTATATTTCCAAATATAAAAATTCAATCGTATTGTAACATAGATAAAAAGATGTTTTACAACTTTGCCATTGAAATGGTGGCCAAACGGACGAGATCAAAAAAACAATTTTCTCCCAGTGAAGGTCCTTTCAAAGTTTATAGTTTTATAGAGATAATTTTTGAGGGTTTTGGGAGGAAGATAATTAAATCAAAAAAAAAAAAATTTCCGTATGCTTCTTGAGTATTTAATGAAACGTTACTACATTATGAGAAGTAACGTTACTAAATTTATTAAAAAATTAGTGATTAGCTTGACATATAAAAATATATAGCTTTTACGGGGAGTTTGATTCCAAATATTAAACTGTGTATTTTTTAAATTCAAAATTAAATGTAAAATAATACAATTTTAAAAAATCTTATGTTTAAGATTGTCTTTTTCTGTGTTTTTCATACTCAAATTGTCACTATATATATATAATTATTATTCTAGTTATATATCTTAATTATATATAATTTAATCTATGGTATATTTTCTATGATTAGATAGATTTCTATTTTTTTTTCTCATATATAGTCTCCTTATTAATTAGTGATTGGTAATAATTTCCATAGCTATATATGTTCGGACCTTAAGGCTTTTACCGAATAAAAATATACGGTACGTTAGTAAAGTTAAAAAATTTTGAAACGCAAACATTCTACAGTAGAGTATAACATCCCCTTCTAATACTTTATCAATCAATAGACATGAATTTTATGTTGCAAGTTTTTCAATAAAAATCGAACAAACAATTAATGTATTTCTTTAAAAAAGCGCTGTGATATTATTTTTTTAAAGCTCCCTTGTTTCCTATATATAGATCATAATGATTGTTGTGGGTGGATGATGTGGTGATTAAGTGTTGAGATATATTATGGCCATTTTATATTTAAGATTTTTTTTTATGGGATATAGTCTGAGTTACATGTAATTTTTCTAGGCAGTTAAATAGTGTTCGTTCTCTCGCTTTCGTTCTCTCTTATAATGATAAGATCGAGCTACATGATTAATTTATGATCTTACGAGTATCATTTTGTAATTGATTAGTAGGAAAACTCGATATCCAAATTTAAAGGGAGGCATATTTGTAAATGACCAGCTCCAAACAACCGTAGCATTTCAATTGGAATATTATAATCTATGAAAACCGTGTAAGAAAGGTGTTTAATTAACTAATTAAAATATCTGGTTATATATTATAATAAAATTTACCGTATATGGACACAGATTGAAACGTATAAAAGTGAACTACTTTGCCAAGGGTGTTACGTTATATTCTAACGCATCTATTAGATCTATATAGATATACTATTATACACTGTCCTTTTGGCTCCTGTTCCAAGTGCATTAAACAATACCTGGAGTAGAATTTGAGTTTTATATGATGTGGAGTTTGAACAATTTTAAAAATACATAAAATAAAAAAAATTCCTTTGTAATTGTTATATTTCCCAAGGAGTCTTTTAGGGTGTTACTTAACTTCCTTGATCTGTTCACCGGTTCTAACACATGTAGATATTGTATCGGTGCTTAGCTTCGCACATAGATTCGGCTCTCGTTTATATCGAGAAGAGAGTGTTATCCGCGGGTTGAACTGTATAGCAAGATGGTTTGTGTTAGTTGGTATATCGCAGGCTGTTTTACAATTAATTTAATTCTCGCTTTGTGTTTTGTTTAGATGTAATTGTATTTAAGGGTTAAAATATGTTAATAGAGTATATATTTACAATCGGATACATCTCAATTCGGACATTAATTAGTATATATCATCTGTATATATAAAGATGAGAGATGATAGGGTTATAATTTTGGTATAAGATTCTAAGGAAAGAGTTCATTTGATAATATTGAAATATGAAATTTGACAAGGATGATAAAAATAAATTCAGGTAAATATATGGGCAGCATATGATCAAATGCTGTTGATAGTGGGACTTACATTATATATATATATAAATATTTTTTTCTGGATTCTTAAAAAAATTTTTATATATTTTTTTATTTCAATATGTTTATTTCGAGTTTTATATATTTTAATCCATATAGTTGCAATATTTTGTAATTTCTTCAGATGTGTTTTACGCCAGATTATATATTGGTTATAAAAGAAACGGCTTATTTTTTGTGTGCGAGTTCACGAATTATACGGTTATATAGACAAAAATGCTTCATCTAACTTGAAATGTTCAATTACATATATAAGTTGTTTTGATCAAGCTATAGAAAAAAAAAGATTAACGTTAAACTTCTTCCTTTTACTCGTGTGCGCAATTGTATATTCAACTCTGATAATTGTATATTTACTAATAAAGTAGCTCTATATATCTCCAGAGTGCTGTATAGTAAAAGAGTTATGTCTCCACTTCGCGAAATTATTGGTCGCTTATTCATTAGATAGTTGTTGTAACTTCCAAATACTTCAGGAGCTAGATGGGATAGTCGGCCCTTTTTTCAACATGCCAGTGATATCAATATCCATAAGCTTTTCGAAATCAATTTTAACTTAGTTCTGCAATTAATTGCAAACAAAGATTAGATATTATTGGTTCACCAATGCTCACTTTTCCGATTCAGAAAATAAAGATGAGACAACGAAATACCAGCAATAATAATGTAAAGGCTCATACCAATAATATCAGAGGTGGATATCTTAGGAATAAATAGCTTTTTTCTATATTGGTGTTGTGCATTTAAAACCGCATTTCGATTAATTATGTCTTTGCACGCATTATCTATAAATTATAGATACCGTTTTTTTAATTGTATAGAAAATGAATTTTTATATCATGGTTGTCGTTTTTCTTAACAATCTTAGTTATTCTTTCTTACAGTATAATATCATTTTGTTTATCCAGATATTGTGTGTTTAAAAGCTCTATATCATGCGTGCAAACTTCTATTGGGTATTTAATATGGATCCATTCGATGATACGTATTTCTTATAGGTACCAATATTCATCAATATATTTAGGAGAAAAATGAGAGTAAAAAAGCAATACAAAATTATGATTAGATCCATTTGGGATGTTAGACCCTTTATTTGAGTACTGTTGTCTGCGGCTCACTCAATTCAACATATCCGTGCAATCGCGTAACACTACAATCAATAGTGACGAATCTAAAAACAACTGAATAATGAAAATAATAACTGATTTCTCGGAGGCGGCTTCTCTCAGCAGATTTCTGGCAAAAAATCTGAGAGCTAAATAAAATTGCCAATGAAAAGTTTCTCAAAAATCTGTCGTTCGGAGTCGACTTTAAACTGTAGGTCCGCACTCAATGTATAAAATTAACACACACACATAAGTGTTGATGAGAGATAGGCCGTATCCTGACCTGAAGGGTTGTATACGGCAATTATGTAATGTTGTATGCATTAACAATTGAGGCGTCAAAGAGATATGCAATACTGGCCACCACCATTTCTTATGTCTGATTCGCGAGGCGATAGATGCAGCTAATAGATCATCCATCTTATCCAACGTCTACCATGCTATATTATATAGCAAAACACTTTTTTTTTTTAACAATTTAATTTAACATCAACATTTGTTGTATTTGTTCCATTTTTCTTTTCATCGTATGCAGCATATATTTCCATTATTTCTAATCAAATGGAGTCTATGAACAGATCGGCAGTATTTGCATCGCTCTTTTCTTTATAATGCGGGAGAATTGCAGATCAAGTAAATTTCTGAGTTCACGGCTGCAATTTCATTCAATATTTGTTGTTCCTGTATATTGAATTCTCATAACAGAATTTATTGCGAAGTCGAATGAGAATATCTTGTCAAAAAGGTATTTTTAAAATGGATACTGTAGAAGATAAATATCCTCAGTCATATATTTAATGTCTATCGTATAGACTCATAAATTTTAGTTTCTATAATAAAATTGTTGTATTCTCATTATATTTATTACGAGAATAAAGAAACTCTCACTCCAACGAATCTTAATATCGCAGAACATATAGACCGTTTGTCCGCTTTATATATTACAATATTCATATCATACTGATAACACCACACAACATTAATTCCCGTATCTGCTCATTTATCTCCGTTATTGATAGTGGTTAATGCGAATATCGGTTTCCCACAATAATATAAGGTTTTTCGGAATAATCATATTCATCTAACTGGATCATAAAAAAAGCCGATTCAGTTTCAAAGTTAAGTAATTTCCAGGTCACCAGTCATACTCAATGTCGATCGGCAGCAAATAAACCTGTAACTGCATGCCGTGACTGGATTATCTTAAGTTTGCTAGATACATGACAATGTTCTAGGTCTAGTGCTTGTTTCTGTAAGACATTCGGGTTTGCTTTGACATCAAGGTTTATAGTTTGTTAGATTTTTTGCACATGTAAGAACATGAACTGTGAGCATAGTAGGGACGTCTTCGATTCTACAGACAGTAGAAAAATGCAACATCTGTCAAGCATGTATATATGTATGATGAGTATAGAATGACGATTTCTGCTTTTTTCCTCTGTTATCTAGGAATCAGAGTATTCGATCATCGTTAGATAGATTTGCGGGCAGCTAGGAATATAGATAGGTTTTATACAATTCTTAAAGGAATAGTCCCGAATAGTGACTCGAGTTGTATCCTGATATGATGCTTCCGATGTTCAATAATCCAATATTGCTAGTAACATTGTTAGCTCTTAATAGTGAACAGAAAAATTTTACCTTAATTTGCATTGTTTTATAACCAAATAGATACGATTTGGCTAGATAGTCCCTTTTTTTAGCGGACGTTATATACAAATATCTGAATAGCCTCATCTTCATGCGCATGTATAATATGTCCAAATCTAATTGTTTGCGCCACAATTAGATATATTATTCTCTTTATACTCAACTCAGACACATTTTCGTGAGTCGTCTCTCCTTTTAGCTTTTATTTCACTATAAATGTATATAACTACAGTAAAAATAATAAATAATAATACTTTACAATCATCATATTGAAAACATATTTAGCATATAATTATTTCTTTTGGATCTTGAACAATTAAATTATATATAAATGAGATACATTGAAATTAATATCTATATTTGCATAAACCAACACACAGATTGGATTTTTATTGATACTGTTAATAAAATCATTGCTTCATATTGGAGATATGTTCAAGGATGAGAGACGAGAGTTATTATGTGATATACTGTTGCTATTTAAGAAAGGGCAAAGTATGTTATGAAAGATGGCGCAGTAGAAAATTCGAATAGAAAATGTACTCGTGGTATATATTTGACAAAGTTTTTATTTTTTATAATCTTTATATGTTTCACTTTCCGCATTGCATACTTTATTTTTTGGGGTGAGTCTTAGATTATAATTGGGCGCGACCTCAGATCTATCTAAGGATTTCAGGTCAGGGATTCGATCGTGCTTATCTGCAGGCGATATTGCTTCTCTATTCAACTAACACAACTACGTCGACAATTGGGCATCCTGTTAATTCTGGGTGTTTGTGTGATATAGTTATAATTAATACAGTGTCGAGCTCGCAGAAATTGAGTTGTTATTAGAAGTTTAAAGTTGCGACTTACTGTTAACGATAACCAAGTTTTATGGAGAAAGCTTTTTTTCTAGCATAATTCCATATATTAGAGAGATATTTTCTACTCTTTAGAGCGATGATATCTTTCGTGCAATCGTAGTAGAGCGCAGTCGCCGAACGCAAGTATTCTCATTTTAAATATTCTCGTTTTTTGAATGTCTGAAGAGTCGATTCTGAAACTCTTTAGGCCCGCTTTCATCTAAATATAGGCCAACAGCTACACCACACTGTATTTCTATACAGGTCATTGGTTAAATGTGAGAGGTGAAGCTAGAAAAGACAAATGTATCACCGTTTCTCGCGCTATATACAATATACTATATCATGTGTTCCTCATGTTTGTCGAAAAGGTTCAAATGGAAGTATAGAGAACCAAGTAGTATTGGAGCGCAGTTTATAATTCGAACTTCTTTTATATAGCAACTGATTTGTGTTTATACTTATTATTGCTATAAAAAATATTAATAATCGACAAGATAGGGTTATAATTCTTGAAACAGTCGTTATAAAATACTCACAAGTAAATATTAAACGTATATTTATTTCGTGTTTCTAACGTCAAATCATGATTAAGACCAATTCCGTCTTTTCATTGCTTTGATGTAGTTTCCGACTTCGATAGAACTTAAAAGGTGATTATATTATTTTCAAACTTCTTGTCGCAATTTTACGATCACTCTATTTGTCGCTAAGATACTATTTAATTATATATTAATTCTGTTGTCGTCTTCTGTCCTATAATATGATCTAATAGGTAAAACTAATAGCATGGCTGCCTGATATAGTTACACAGTTGTTAAATCCAGGTCTTGCTGAGATAGGTAAATTGCAACTTTCTTAATATACACCAAATTATGTGTTTTTAAAAATTTTTCAGCACTTTATAGTGTTCCTAACTGCTGTGCTATACAAATCTCCTCTATTCCAAAACTATAGATTTTATGTTATAAGATTAGCAGTTATCATCTTTTATATATATATATATATATATATATTGTATTCCATCCTAATCATTGGTGTTAAAAAATAGGTTCTCAGGCTAATTATGATATAAGCCATATATAAATATAAATGAAGGGGAAAAGCAGGATTTACAAAATTCAACGACAATTGACAATATCGGGGAGGGCCACGCCTCTGTATGTACTATCCAGTATTATGTGATATTTAGTTACGCGGTTATAGTCTAGTGGGATGTAGTGTTGGGTTCTAAGGCTTATTAGACGAATAGGTCAGGTTTTTATTTCGTTCACATCTTTATTTTCTTTATTATTATTTAAATTCCTGATACTTTTTTAATTCATTAATGGGTAAGACCCACATTTTAATTACAACAACAACAAACATATTGTGCATACATATCGTGCATATGTATGTATGTCTACTGCAATTGTTGTGGGTAGGATGAATGTGTGATGTGTTGACGACTATTTCATGGCTTTTTAAACACAATTTTAATATGATAGTCTGAGGTTAAATGTAATTTAATTACATAAATAAAGTGTCGTTCCCGTAGCTTCTCTGGTGAAAAGAAAAAAAACGAGATGTTTATTTGAAAATGATAAAATTTTGTAAATTAATAGTAAAGAAATAATATTCTCCTTAGGGAGGCATATATGTACATAAGCAT
>QOCX01003087.1:0-18910 GCA_005959815.1 Sarcophaga bullata
AAAGCGAGAAAACTTATTTACATGGTGAGGTGTGTAAACTATTTTAGATTCGGAAAGAAATAAAATTCCAAACCATTTTCTATTAAACTTAGGCGCTCAGACATACATAGTACATCTGATCATACAGTAATCAAAATTTTAAAGTTTAATCCTTTTATAACTGTATGTGTAGGTCTAAAGACGTTGAAGATTTTTTGTAAAAAATTGTGGACCCATGTCGAGCCTCAGCTATAAGTTCACTTCTACGGTCAACTTATTTCAAGAGCTAATCCAGTTCAAACCATTCGATTATTTCAGACACTCGTTTAGCAAACGTTTGAATTTATTAAACAAATGTTTTTAAAACTATTATTTGTTACACAGCACAAAATTAATCAAATTAAATTTGTTTTGAATATAAATGCAAGGGAAACCATACCAAAAGTTTTGTAGAGATAAGGGTGGTGTTTTTCATCCATTTTTTTTCTTTTAAATAAAATAATTCAAATTGTCACTCTGTTGTGGTCTCTTTTCGTATTTTTCATTTGCCGATTTTTTATGCACATCAAATGTTTTTAAAGTAAAATTATTAATGTTTAACTAAAATGATAAATTGTATATCAATTCATATGGAATGTACATTATATAAGTTTAATATTCCGAATACATATGTATGAGGTAGTAATAGAATTTCATGTAATTCATTTTGGGTATAAATGTTGTTGTTGTTTCTAAGATATTGAAAGAAATGTTGCCATAAAAATATACTTTAACAAACTAATAGTGGTCATTAGTTAGCCCAAAAAAAAAAAGAAAGAAAAGTACATAATATTTTAGGGTGTTTTATTATTGTCAAATTTTCGTATAAATTGAACAGCAACAAATATTACCATGATTTATAAATAAAATCATAGGAATTTATTTAAAGTAATGTTAATCCTTTTTGTTTTACTTGATTGTATTTCAAAATGTCCCCCTGATTTATAAAAAAAATTTTACCCTCGCAGAAACTGTTTTTATATCATGCTTAAGATTTATTGAGTGCAAATTTATATGTTAAAGGAAGTCAAATGGATAGTCTATTCCATTATCTTTTAACCCAACAACAAGTAATTAATTATAGAAGGTTTTTTGTCGAAAGCAAGACAATTTCTTAAATAATTATAATGGAATATGGTTGTGGTTGTTGAGTTGATGGTCATCTCGTAAGAGTATATGCTTGACCTACAAAAAGTAGCCATAAAACTGGCTTAAATAGTTTTTGACTTAAACTTCCTGTTGTTTGGGGAACATCCGTTAAGTTTTCATATTGATTATGATCTTTAGGACATGGCAAGGAAAAGAGCATTTTGAAAAGTGATTAATTACTGTAAATGTCAAAAGAAATAATAAATTACGAATGAAATGGTAAAACAATTGAATATTTTTTTTTTTTTTTTTGTTAGAAATTTATTTTAACAAATTTAAGAAAAAAAGAAGTTTGAATCGTTTGAAGTTTAGCTTTTGTTAGAAATAATAAAATTCTACAAAAATTCTTAGCATTGCATTATGTTTTAATAATGCAATGTGAATGAATCTATATTATGAATCTATATTATTAATATTTTTTAAACTCCTGGTTATGCATTTTCATCACTTTTAAACTCAATACAATCATTTGATTGATGATGATATTACCAAAGAATTTTAATTAGTTTCTCTATCATTTTGGGGAAATCTTTTTTGCCACAGAAAAGGATATTCCTATGACAAAACTCTTTTTATGGAATATACGAGGTGTGCTCTAAAAATTTTGTGAATTTTATTTCTTGTTTTTAACTCTTCCAATATAACCAAGTGAATAGAGTGGCGGAGCTTCCTAAATCGAATTTTCATAACCTTTAACATAACTTAACCTGACATTTTGCGTTCTTGCCTTATTTATGGTAGGTCCATAAAAAATAATTCATGATTACCGATTTTTTTGGCCAGAATCTAGACTACAATCCTGCTTCAGCTACTATCGTCACCACAGATTAAATTTTAACAAATTTCAGAGATCTTTAAAAGGTCAAAGTTAAAACAACTTTAAAGTTCGTTAGTCAATACTATCACTACTGTCTGATAATCAATATCAGAAGAGCTTGGAAGGTTACATAAATAATTTATTAGATATTTAGTGGTTACTTTTCTGTTGGACAAACCTCGTATAAAAACAATTTAACTTTTAACATTTATCTCTCGTTGCTGTGGTTCCAAAAAGAACGTTAGCAATGACAACAAAAAGATAAATGATTAAAGTGACGAATGAATGAAGGTGTATGGTAAAAAAAAAATAATTTATAATTGCCCAGCAGACATACGAACATTTGCTCAAGAAAATGTTTTTAAATATTACCAAAAAAAATATAAAGTATTGTAAAGGAAAGTCTGAAATGTATCTCTTCACCTATACCAATTTAAAAAGCACTTAATTTTGATTAAAAGCCAAAAACCTACCAATTTAAAAAGCACTTAATTTTGATTAAAAGCCAAAAACAGTTTGACTAACTTTTTAACCCTTTTCTACGTTTGAGTAGCTCATATGTGAAATATCTTAGTTTGTCAGCATTTTGAATGTAGTTTGAAAATAAATGATGTTTAGATTAACACCCAATGATAGTTTTAATAGGCACTTAACTTAAATTAACATTTAGCAACCCTGGCTGCTATAAATGTGTAAAAACACCCTCCACTTTTATTTTCAACATGACAGTTAAAGTGATGAACGCTTAAAAAAAAGTAAGAGATTCATCTCGTTAAATTTGATTTTTTAGATGTCTTTACATATGATTAGAAATATAAATTTTATTTAAGATTAATGACTTTTCATGGTAACCTTAAAAGGCGTATAATTAGTATTTAACACTTTTTTCCTCTTTTTTTTTCATAGTCATTTTTCCATTTTCATTTAACACAGAAAGAAGTACATACACACACATGTGATGACACTTATCAAAATTATTTATAATTTTTCATTTTCTTAAAACAATAAACCTCAATGATTACGGGGAGTGTATATCCTTTGCTAAAGACAATTTATCACTTGTCATTTAAAGATCCTTTCTCATTATATACTGCGTATATTTATTTATTTATTTATTTTTTTTTTTTGTTTTCTGGTTTTAACACATATGCAAATCTGATATTAATACCAACCACTGTAGCATTAATTTTTGTGAGACGTAATTAAAATACTGGTTACAATTAATGATGGGGCATACGCCATGAAAATGAGTTAAAGATGATTATGCAAAATAATTAAAAAAGAAAAGTTTAAATAAAAACAAAGAAAAAAAAAAACTACATGCTTCCTTTATGAAAACGAATGATTGACGACGACGACACTGTACTTTTGTTTATTTTCTTTATTTACTTGCAAAATCATACCAGTCTACTGAAAACTCTATGTGCGAGTGTTTATTATCTTAGAAATGTTTTGCGGCATTTTAATTGCATTTTCGTAAAAGGCATCAAATAGCACTTTCAATTAAATTGGCTAGCATCTCTAAACACCTCACAAGTCATACTATTTGAATTGTAAAAAGAAACAACAAAAGTAAAAACATGCCATAATAATAATGCAATACAAAGTAAATGTAAAGAGAACACTTCAATATTTGTAAGCAGGAATTAAGTGCATTCTCAATATGTGTGGTCCAACCATTTCAAAAACAACTTCTTTATTGCATTGCCTTGCACATTTATCAGTGCTGTAGATGGTATATGGGGGTAGTAGGAAACGGAAGTGTATCTATAGTACATAGTAATATATTGGCGTTGTTACAGTTTAGGATTAATCTAGATATGAAATTTGTTATTGGCCATATCATTTACCAGTTAGAAATGCAAATACTCTAAAAGCTAAAGACAAAGGCAAACTTTGATGACTATGAGATCAAGCCTAGAGTGCAATGCCATCACCAGCCCTTTTTATTTGAAAGTGAGATGAATTTGTAAGTTGCCTATAATTGCATGCTGCCATAGTTGTTTTTGAAAAACAATTTGATTTAATTCGAGATCTTGTCTACAAAAAAACCTACGACATTTTTTTTAGAGCAGCATATCTGTAGTCTTAAAAATCATTGCATGGAAATATTAGCTGAAAGGCATATATGGATGAGAAAGTTAGAACTTCCTAAGTTTTTTTTATTTCTACAAATTTAAATATAAAAGATGCTAAGTTAGCCATTGCTTTAGAAACAGCTCTCTCTAACTAACACTCCAGTTTGTAAATCAAAATCACAAAAAAAAAACTTGTAAAGTTTTAAAAAATTTATTCTTAAGGGACATTTCACTTCCTTGAGTCTGAACACAAGATGCTTTTATATTGCTCGTTAGTTTTAAAATCCTTCAATTTCATGTGCATAGTCTAGACCACCATTATACAACTTATGAATATAAAATTAAAACAAATCTTGTTTTTCTCACTATTTATTCACTTTTCATTCTTAGAATTATTAAACTATGGTTACAACGTATTTACCAATAACATCAATTTTATTTTGTCCGATTTCGATAATGTTTGTGTGGTTGTTTTTGTTTTACATCGACCGAAAGCGTCCACGCGATTGCAATTCTTTCTCGCTCTTATATACTGAGAGAGCATTGTTTTATTATTATGTTGTCCTAGCTCCACATATTCCCAATCGGTTATCCGTTTAACAGATCTGCGCGATTCTCCCCAAGGCCATATAATAAGTGTCCATATAATAAGTAAACCAAAAATTTTTAAAGACTTCATTACATTATCGAAAACACTGACAATTTTGTTAAACTTTAAATGAAACTGAACCGATTGCCAATTGAAATTTCATTTCATTCATTGAAATTTTGCTCAAAATCTAGACTGTTTGATGAGATTACGTTTTTGTAACAAAAACAATTTTCACTTCTTTTTGTTAAATATTATTATTATTCTCTACATAGGCATGTATTTTTACTACAAAATAGTACATATATGTACACATTTGTAGTATTATTCATTACTTTTCATTATTTCGACGAAATCTCATGGCAAAGTAGATTTTGCTTTTTATGAAAATCGTGTTTAAAAGTTTAGTGATTTGAATTACAGAAATTTCTTTAATAATAAAAATTAAAAAAGTATTGTAAGGTTAATATGTAAATAAATGGCTTCTTTATGTCTTTTTTATCGTTGAAATATTAAAAGAGTATGCATTCATGTTAATATTTTGTTAATTAACTTAAATTGTTCTTGAATTTTCTCTACTTATTTTACCAACGCTGCTCTGAACCATTTATTTATATGTACAGTAGTGCTCTCATACTTAGCACATGTATCCATACGATCTTTTTGCAGTAACAAGCAAATATCCAATTTTTTTCCTAGGACAGTTAATTATTCTATGGTGTATACATGAGCTATGTGTCGAAACGTATGATTTTTGTGAAAATTAATACGTTGTGTTCCACATTTCCAACTATTATTGACAACCTTTTCTACTAGTAGTTTTTCTTAGATGAGGCAAAAAAACTTACTCTGTTTAAAAATAAAATATTCAACGCAAATATTGAATGAATGTGCTAATTATAAGATCACCACTGTATTTTACATACTAAATACTTAGTTATGTTTGAAACAGCTCTATCTCTCTCTTCAATTGGAACTCATTTTTGATTAAATCTAAACTTGAAACCACAAATTTTATTCATATAGGCCTTCTGCCTAAGAAAAAACAAGAAGATTTTATATTTTTTACAAACAAATTTGTTAAAAATCGTATTTCCAACAGATAATCATACCTTGAATTTGACCATAAGGTTACAAAAAGAATTGTGCTTTTATTTTACTTGATAACATTATTATTTATTTAAAAATTCTTTAGATTTTTTTCTAATATTCCGCAGTCAAGTCAAAAAAGAGAGCATTGTTTTCCTTTTCAGAGATATAAAAATATTTCATTTATGTACATAAATGATTGTGTACATACTTTATTGTTTATATTAATTTAAACAGATTCTGCTACTTTTAAAAATCCAAAGAGATTCTTAAACTTTGATATTCTGTCTCTTCTTCTGATTTGTTCAAATTGATGAAGATGTACGAATTTTTAGTTTTTTTTTATTCTCTTTTAAAATATGCTTTAAATAATACTTCACTATGAAATATATGGACTAGAACTGCGATCAATAATTTCTTATTCACCTATTTCTAATTGTCATGAGAATTATTGTTTTCATATATCTGTAACAAAGCACTTGAAATTAATAAAAATAATACTGCAATCGGCCAAAAAGCATGAGATTCCACTTGGGTCCTAATACGATTCTGTAATAACTTTAAATAACCATCCAGATTGTTCCTTCTCCACGTTTCTGTGAATTCTGTCCTGTGCGATTTTCCTATGCATCGACGATAATGATTCTCATATTCGTCAGTTTCTTTTCTGCGCGCACTACTTTAGACGTCGAACGACCAACAAACAGCCAACATCTAACTACGTGTACAACAGAAAATATACTAAAAAAAGCTTCCCAGTTCTCGTCAGGCATGTTGAACATTCCTAAAAAAACTAGATTGTTCACAGAAGAGATCTCAATTAATAAATTAACAAATATTATCCATAACTTGGTGATTAATGATTGAGCTTGTCACAATTAAAGTGTAACCATCTTGTTAGTGAAATCAATAAACAATGAATTTTCAATTTGTTATACAGAATTGAAAGAAATTTTATAATATTCTTAAATGATGAGTTTTGTATGATCTCTTTTTCTTTTTTACTGATTACGGTCAATATGTGAATTTACGGCATTGATGTATCATATTGTATACGTATATATCGAATTTAATTTAAATTGTATTCACAATTATCCTTCCTTACTTGCGCCACCAACGCTGCTTTCAAAATGTGTTGTTACATTTGTATTCGAGTACTCTCAATTTGGTATTCGGCATTTGAAAAGAAAACAACTCATCTTAATGGCACAATTTTTTTGTTTAAAATTTAGAAACGGGAATTATATAACCGCAATTTTTATTGGACTTTAAAACGCGAAACTTATGCAACCCCAAGAGGAAAACTATTCATAACATACATTTCATCAAATTGCCTATCGCAAAATTATTACAAACGAAGTGACAATGTTTATCATGTTCGGTGTAGTGGTACCAGACCGCGGTGCATGGTAGGAATGTAACCGTATAACTAGAGGCTTACATGACCCCTTTAATAATTCTTCCATTTTATTTAAATTACATAAATACATAGATAAGATGCTCTGGGCTTTATTCGTTATTATGATCTTATTAATCCTGCTATGTTAAGGTTCTGCAAAAGAGTATTTTTTGTTTCTTCTATTAATAATCCCTCTTCTAGACAAATTAAACTAAAGTCACAAGAGATTCTGCTATTGACTTCTGACCAAAGAGTAAATAAAAATGCATATCATCTTTCAGTTTCGTATCTGCATACAATAAGTTTTTAATCTTTGATACTCTTGAACAAAAAAAGGCGTAAACATTCCTAATGCATTTGCTACGGAAATTGATTATGAGGATTTCTTTTTAACCAAAACAACTAATTGTCAAAGAGTATAAAATAATAATTCTTGCTCAACCAGAGAAGTGCATACAGTTTGTTGCATTACATGAAAGGAAATGGCAAGAAAGACTGCATTTATCAGAAGAGGCAAGACAAGCAATGAATTGACATTCAGTGTCTGACAATCAAATGGGGGTGGAGGGGGTATAAATTAAAGGGTACATCTTGGGTTTGATTGCCATGTAATTACGGTTTTCACTCACACAGTGTTATACGTATTAATATTGATGAATTATGCAGTGGGTGTTTAACTTAAAGAATATTTCTTTGTAATTATTTTAAGAAAAAAAAAAAGTTTAAACATTTTCGATTCAAATGTCTGGCTCTCCAGAGATTAGTAACTATTCAAAGTTAAAAAATTATACGAATAGAGGAATAAAGTCATGCTGATAATTGTTTCTGTTGAAATAAATTGACTTTTAACAAAGCCTTTACCCACTCAAGCTTTTTTAAACAGCTCTTCAACTTTTTGAGGCTTTTCGCACCCTTGTGGACTTGTTCAAATTCCGAATGAGGTTGTATGAAATTTATTAATTACCCTTCTCTATTTGCGCAATATGTGTTCCTGTAATACCTTTGCACTCTTACAAGATGGCCATCCAGCCCGACGACCTGTAAAATATGTTTTGAGAACAGTTTTTGTTCATGGAAATATTGAATAAAATTAAAGACAAACCATTTTTTTCTGCTACTTAATCATGTTACTTTTTAGCGATCAAGATATATCCGGGGGCACAATCGTTTAATCAAAAATTATTTATACCTAGATGAATACGTATTTATTGTTAGATTTTGCACTTCAGCTTAATTTGATGTGTAATCTTATACGAAAATTCATCTAAATAAAGTTTTTACTAACTCTTTTAAGGGAAATACACAGGGGCTCTTGATTATCTACATACTTGCAATTATTTACTTCGTTTAATAGGGTGGGCATACGATTCCTGCCCAAAACCAGCAAAGAGCATAATAATTCCCATGCTCTTCAATGACGTTAGGTTTTTATGGATTTTTTTCGGTTTTATCCAAGGGAAATAGATCGAAACAACTCTGTGTTTAGAAGTGAAAATAAATCGAGCTAACGAAAGCATCAAGCCATCGCCAATGAAGAGAATTAATGAAAAAAAGAGTTCAATAAGTTTAAAGCATGTTGTAAAGTCAATATGTGAAATCTTTTGTTTCGAGACAAATGTAAAAAGTGTTTTCTTTATTATTGAAATATATTATTTATTTATCCATCATATACCCTTTGAACAAATTTAAAACAGTTCAAATAAACAACATTATCAAATCAACAAATTTTTCCGTTGACTTCTATCAAGAAATGCACTGCCAAATTAAAAAACAAATTGCTCAATTTCGTAGTATTTTAATTTCTATTTGAATTTAATTTAAATTGTTTTCAACCAGCATGCTCTCTTTAAAGGTTAAATCGTATAAGTACTCGCGTCACAGCTGCGTTAAACACAGTATGAACGTATTCGGCTTTGCATTTATGTAAATATGAGTGTACACTGCCTTGTAACAATCTGTATTACATTTAATCATTTTTTGTTTTTCTGCAAACCACCTCATACAACCCTGGATTCACATGAAATTTTCTTTTTATAATAATTGTGATGAAATCGGTAACAATCAGAAAAGAAAAATGAAAATGTAAATCATCTTTGTAATAAAGTTGGCAATCATAAATTTAAAATCGAATTTTTATAAATGGAAGAAAGCGGGACGAAGATATGCAATAACAGCGAATATAACGGTACACATGTCCACTGAAATGTTGCTGGCACACATATTTCACGTGTTACTGGTAAAGGGTAAAAAAAAATTCTCAAATAAATTAAATTCTGCACAAAAATTGAAAATAAAAAATAAAAAAATAGGAAGGAAATCTATGAATTTCGTGCGCATATTGTAACTCTACATGTCCTTGATTGTACTGTGCAAATATTGGCTGTCTTTTAACGGTTAGTAACCAGCAGTTTGGTTAACAACATTTTAGGTTGGCTTTTTACCAACCACAATTTGTGGTTTTTCTGGTCATCCACAATTCTTTTGACTGTACGTCCTCATGATTCTAACGGTTATCTAAGTTAGACTAAGTATGGGCAAAGGGAAGAGACACTAAATTTAAATAATTAGTTGATGTGCCGTAATTTAAACAAATAAAAGAAAAATAAACTTCTACTGTTTTATGTGAAGTTTTAATCAACAAAAATGAAAAATGTTGATTAAAAATATTTTTAAAGTAACATTTCATCTTTTGTTTTCCTATTCCTTATCACCATGTAGTGGTCATTTTAACAAGTGACAGTTTTAATGAAACACTTGAAGTACCCAGTACCCAGACATTCGTTGACACCTTCTCGTGTTAGAGTCAAATAGACATTAAATTTGGGTATGAAATGTTCCTAAGAAAATAATATTTTTTTTAATATAATACTTTACTTAGTAATATCTGACTTTTCCCTTTTAATAACTTAAAGAAAGTCCTTTGCCTATGATTTTTCCTGTAGCAAGGAGTGAAATTTTCTTATATGCCTTCCCTGTAGAATGTTATGCGCTATTGTTTATTTGACAAAATTTTTATTAAAAAGGAATTCATCAACAGTCTTCATATTCTTTTTTTTTGTTTTTTTTATTTGAAATCTTAAGAATTTCTTTCATTATTTCCTTCTTAGACTTAAAATCTTAAATTAGAATATACTTTTCTATTATTTTGGAGTTTCCATTATAATAATTAATTTCAGTCACAAATGGTGAGAGGTTTCTTATGCTTAAAAGGTACTCAGGCATATTGACATTTCAAACACTTAAATGGAGAAATATTCAAATAAAATGTTGACAATTTTCTAAATAAATAATAATAAAACAAAAAAAAAAATGAAGTGAAGAAAAATACAAATAGGCCTACGCTTTACATTTCAAGAAATAGAAAAATATTGTCACGGATGATTTTTTCTATCTGCTGAAGGAATTAGGAATGAGCTACTCTTTATTGTATCTTATTCAAAGTATCGACAAATTCCCTTGATGGTACAAAGAAGCAACTCCCATAAGACCAGCTCTGACCAGTATGAGAGCAAATGTGTTCCATAAATGCCTACCTAAATAGACCAAACACTACGGACTTATGATCTGCAAACTTGGATGACAGGTTTTTGTATATCTGTTGTAGACCTCTATGCTCAATAATTAATAATTAATTTTTGTTTCAATTGTTTCAAAAGTTATCTCAATTGGCACAAAGATTTCTCTGGAATTATTTTTAAACTGGATACGAATTAAATTATGACTTCAATAGGATTATTTCACCTATCACATTCCTTTTTGAGCATCTTATAGTTTATTTTTTATCTATTATGGTATTTACTAATCTCTCATATTTTCTTGTAGTCTCTATTGACTACTTTTAAGATCTCTTTTTTTTGGCCCTTAAAGCCATAACTATAGTTTTGCGAAGATTTCTTCCTTGAGCTGAAAATTAAAAAGAAAAAGAGTTTTTAATAATCAATATTGTTCTCACTAAATCAATTTTTTTTTGACAATCTTATCAATGTTATTACATTCCCTTTATCTTATCATTTCTTAATAATGTTGATAACGATTATTTGCAACACCAAGTATAAAATAAGTTTTTAGAAATTAGTTGTAGTATGATTTTATTTTTTATCTTTAAGCTTTAAAGTGTTATTGTTTGCGAGCAAACGATCTATTGATAAAAGATCTAACGATTTGTAGCTTGTTTTGTTTTGTATTTAATTTGTTTAACCGAAATATAATTTTAAATAATTGGACGACTTTAAAACATTTGCTTTTTTTTTTTTAAACAAAAGCCAGTTATAAACAGTCTATGGGAGTGTTGTAACTGTCTCTCCTTAATTTCTTAATTTGTAGCTTAGCTAAATAGTTTTTTGTTACACCTTTTTAGAATAACTATAAAAGAAAACTTAAGTCTGTTTCATTTCAGACTAAAATAAAAAAGTATAATTTAATTAAATTCAAAGAAAACATAAAAGCAAATAAAGACTAGTAACTAAATAGTAGATAGTTTAAGGCAAGAGTTGCATTACAGTTCAAAATTCAATGTATAAAAATGTATCTTTTGAAGAGTAGAGTAGTTTTTTCTAAATGACTGTTTGTACTTAGAAAATGAAATTAAACACGAGAAAGGGTTTTTATGTGTGTCTGTATTAATTTGGTAAAATACGAGATGAAAAAAAAAGAACAGCAAAACAGCATCCGTTTAAGTAAAAACATTTTTTTATGGTCTTTTAATGTTTAAAAACATTAAAATGTGCATCCTTTTAATGATATGCCTGCTGTTATTGTTGTTGTCGTCTTTGTTGTTTGTAATATTTTATTGTTACTTTTATAACAAAATAAACAATCATCAAAATTACACCCTTGGTCACCTTAAATAAAAAAAAAGAAAAGAGAGAGAAAAACAGATGCGGTTACTGAAAACCATATTTCCTTAAACCACTTTTCAGTGTCGGTCTCTTTGCTCTATTAAAATAATACAGAAATAAATTTCAAAAACAGACAGGCAATATAGTAAATACATATTTTTTATTTTATACTTTTTATCACTTTGACAAAACAAATAAAACTTTCTGCTTTGACTTTGAGTTGAGTTGATTCCTTTTTAATTTTTTGACGAATTGTGTTGAATATTAAACATTTTGCCTTAGGCCTTTAGGCAAACATTTTCAGTAAAGATTGTTGGCTTTTTCAAAAAGGGGTTAATCATAAAACGTTATGCTTTAACGTAATTAAAAATACTTCAACAATTTACTAGAGTAAGCGACATTTGTTGCTTCACTACCTCTGTATCTGTCTCTCTGCCTTTGAGAAATTATGATGGGCTTTTTTTTTAAGATCACATCGTCATCATATTGAAGGGGTTAGTTTTTATTTTTATTTGTTTATTTTCTCCTGTTACTGTTGCAATATTCTTGGCTAGGCGGCTATGTGGCCTTTAAAAATATGACAGTAAAATCTTTTTATTTTTTTTTTTTATTTTTTTATTATTTTATTTTTATTATTGTAAATTTTCATATACAAATTTTTGATGGCCGGGTTTCTAGCTGTTTACAAATGCCAAATGGGATTTAATTACTCCCAAAATAGTCAACAATTTTATAAGAAAATATAAAAATTTTTATACAATTTTTTTATTGTATTTTCATATTTTCTGTTTAATATGCAAATTTGTAAAAGCAATTAGAAATGCAAACATTTTTTTATTTTAACTTTCTCATTTCGACAAATACACCTCATTTTATGACCTAGCAATTAAAGAAATAAAATATGAATTCTGGTCATCAAAAAAAAGTTTTTTCTTATAAGTTTTTTACGAATGAAATTACTAAACGGAGGATTTAATTTTCATTGCATGCGATTTATAAAATCTTTAATCAAATCCTGTCCAATGTTGTATTAAAGTATTGTCTAGTTTTTTTTCTAAAATAAAAAATGAACTCAATATGTAATCATTAATCTAGAAATTCTTTTTCCTCTTTTAGGTTTCACTTTTAACGGATTTATCATACATTTTTTATTTGGAAACCAACACAAAAGAATCATTGTTACAAACATAAAAATTACGAGTTTCCTTTTCCTTCGCCATCGCCTTTAATGGTAAGTACATACAATACAATAAAATAAATAAATACATGGCAACACAGCCATACAGGAGTTGTAGAATGATATGGCAGAGATATAGATAAATATCCTAAATATAAAATAAAGACACCGTCTTGTCTACATTATAAAATGATAAGAATACTAAAATAAGACCTGTTTCTTAGAAGGAAACAAATCTGCCCACTCTGGTGGTTATTTTAAAAGGAAAATTCTACGTTCATAAATTAAAGAAATATTTTTCCTTTATTTTTTTTTTTTGATTTTTATACGGGAAAATTAGATGTCGAAAAGGATACAAAAAAAAAAACATTAAAAATATGTTAACAATGCGTTACACATTGCAATAGACACACTCATAAACTTTATGTTCTTCATTCGCACATACCATACCGACACTAGCTCTTACACACTTGCAATAAAATTAAATCCTTGTGCAAATTATTGCTTCCTTCTTATTTTTATCCTTTTTTTCTCTTCTGACAGATGCATTTATTTTTTATTTAAATAATTTTTATGGTCGTAAATTACACAACCAAAGATATTGAATTTCATGATTTAAAATATAAAAAATTGAATAAAAAAAATCCTTGTAAAATAAGATTGAATGTATGGTTGATGGAACGTTGAATGATTGGTTGATTTCAACTTGGCTTGTTGTCTGCGTTATAATGGTTAACAATAAAATATGATATCTTAACTTTTAACTACACTACCATTCATTTTTGCATAAATATATGTATGTGTGTACTGAGTATATCCTTGTTGATAGACTCTCACCTCTGTTTAATAATAAAGACTCCTGGTTACACTGTCTGTCTGGCTTATTATTGTGTGCATTATACTCATATTGTTGCCAGCAACAAAAGATGAGCTTTCTTTTCAATCCAATACACTTTTTTTCTTATTCTGATTTAACAAAATTGTAAAAACATATCGTATTAAACAGCATAAATGCGAACTACAGAAGGTAGTTAATAAAGAAGAGAAAGAAGCATATTGCAGGATAAAATACAGTAACTTGATATAAGCTAATATGGTGGTATTTAAATATAATTTTTGAAATTAATTTAAAAATAAAAAAAAATCTTTTGCTTTCCCCTTAAGATTTATTTGTTTTTACAAATTTTTCTTATAAACTTCAACACTCAACTTTCAATATAGCTGTGTGTAGTATGTACAAGTAACAGACAATATTGAATTTAAAAAGTTCAATTAAAAGCAGTTTTTTTTATTTTACTTTATTTGCATCAAAAATATTTTTTACCCTCCAAAAAATTGAAGGTAATTTACTTGTAAAAATGTAGAATTATGTAGAAGACATATTCAGCTACTTATTCCTTAAGCATAAAGCATGTTTAATGTATATATATGAACTTCCGTTTCCGCTGAAATTCTTATTATCTTCATATGGTATGGTTGTGGAAATTTGTAGCATTTATATAGCAAGGCCTGGAGAATTAAGGCCTTATATTCTATAAGGATTTTTTCATGCATGAATTGGTTTTCTATAAACATTTTAAGAAACTGGCTGAAAGCCATATCTGACGAATACAGAATTGAGGATAGCAATGATTGACCAATTTCCGTGGTCTGCCTTGGTTTGCTTATTCTCGATAAAAGTGAAATGAGTATTAAAAGGCCTTTCAACTCCTCAAATACTTCTCGAACTCCTCTAACTTTCCTCTGCTTGTAAGTGTTTTTACAAGAATATTGCTTAAGAAAAATCATGTAAATTGAATACATTTTTAAAAAGCTTTTCTCTCAACTTTTTATAACAAAAAAATAAAAAAGAAAAAGTTTTTCTTTTAGTTAAAATAGTGTTGTTTCTTTTCTCTCCAAATTTGTGCTGTATGAGGAGGATTTTGTAGCGAAATCTTCTTCATCGTCATTACACTTAATTAGTGTTAACATTTTTAAAGTAATTTTATGCATTAAAATATTATTATTTTGTAATATAAAATAACATTTTTGTAAAAAGGGTTTCAATTACTTTTATGGTCTTATATAGCTTAAGTAAACTAATGAATAAAAAAATTTTGTTCAAAACATTACTGGTAAGGGTTTGATAAATTCTTAAGATGTGGTTTTATATGTTATGTCTTAAATCTTGTATGTAAATAAAATTTTCAATAAACTTATTGTTTTTGTACATAAAATACAATTTAAATAAACCACAACAAAGTTAATGTGACTTTCAGCATATAGAGCTTAATATGACCATTAGTGGTTTAATATATGAAAGAAATAATACTTCAAAATCTAATAGAACTGAGGAGCGGATGTTGTGATGGAACCCACACGCTTGATTGGCTATGTAGCATACATATTGTTTGTATTGCTGCTGTGATGGTTAACTAGAAGGGAATCTTCAAGGAAAACATTTAATAAGTTTAATATTAAGTTTTGCTCCTTGTTTATATAGTTATCGTGTTTTTATTTTTTTATTTTTTCTTTTAAAGTATAGGATATTGATATCACATATGCCTTTTATCATCTTGCAATTTCCCGTTTAGTTTTATTCTTTTTATGACATTTTATTGTGTAATTTTCCAATTTTTCAGTATATTTTAGATTATTTTCTTGAAATTTGTTCTTTCGTTCGTTTCGTTTTTATACGAATTGCCATTAAAAGTACATAAAGCTTGTCACCAAAAGGAGGGGGGAAAAGGGATATAAATCCATAACAGCATTTAAGCAAACTCCACATACATACATATTTATATATATATATAAGTATGTTATATGTTTACATGCAAGATATTTTATTGCAAATTTTAATTGATTAATAATACAATAAAAATTTCGTTTCATTTAGGTTTATGACACCTCTATCCTTTACGTTTCTTTCGGTCTAGATATTTAACTGCCAATTTTCTATTGTCAAATTTGTTTTTTTTTTTTGTTCTTTGTTTAAACAATTCAATCAATTTTTGAAGTGTTAATTTCGCAAAGTATCTAAAAGTTGCTACCATTTTCTTTTATTTGATTGTAACAAACAATTATTTAAAGCTTATATTATTTATTTTTTTTGATTGATTTATTATATTTGAAATGCGATTTATAGCATTTCTCCCAATTAAAACAATCAATTGAATCGTTAATCGTCGGTGTATGGGATTCGCGCTATAAAACATGGTTTTTATAGACTTTTCACGCTCTTACCATACTATTGTGCCAGCTCAATTTTATATAAATCTCAAGCCATTAAAATGGAATGCAACACATTGTAAAGTTTCAATAGAAGGCAATAAGAAGATTTAGACGCCATACATTCCTTTAAGTTTTTAAATGACTTTACAAGTCTCCATAAAAATCTTTAAACAGAATTTCCTCTGTTTCTATGCTAACAGCTAACTGCCGATACAGTCTTGTAACAGTGTGGACTATTAAAAATACAGCCATCAATTTATTGCTGTCTTTAATAGTTCGGTACTTTGAATAATAGTTTGCTCTTCTAAATCTGGCGAAGAGTAGCAGTGGTTGGTGGAGAGGAGTAAGTATAATAGAAATCTATACTTCTTAGAAGCTTAGTTTATTTACATAACATACAGTATAACCATACATACTATCATACATGCCAGCAATGAATTTTAATAAAACTATTAAAAATTTTTATTATCTGTATTATAGCAATAAGTGTTGTAGACAAATGATTTTGGCTTAAGTGATGAACCTGTGCACAAAAAGATCATTTTTAATAGAAAAATTAGTTTCATTTTAATTTACTTTACGAATTTAAATGGATAGTGAAGTGATTTTTTACATGATTTGTCTGCTATTCTTTTGAGGTATTTTTGTATAACCATTGATCTCTGTAATTGGTATATCTTAATCTTCATAGCATAACTTTAGAAAATCAAAAGTTGAATATTAAAATTTAGAAAAAGTTTCTGAAAATGGCAAAAGATATATGATTAACATTTATATTTTAATCTTTAATAGTGCATGCAACGACTTATGTTGGACCCTAACTATATGTTTTTGCAAGGAAAGCATTCAACGTATTTTTGAAGACATTTAAAAATGTTAAATTTACCTTTCATTCTATTCATCCAACTAATAATGCTTCCCCATTTCAAAATATAACTTTTCAACAATAATACCGCAAAACCATACATGCAACAACTGAAACTGAAAAGTTGCCAAAATTTCAAATACAGACAATTAACATCAGCAATGTTGTACAATGTTGCTGGCTTCTGATATGTGCTGTAACATGTAACATGTAAATAGATTTGAAAAACTTCACCACACACACACTCAAAACACACCGGAAACGGAAATCAAAGTATGATCTGTGAGTTAAAAATAATGTTTAAAATAGCAAAACTATAAACAAAACTTTCTATTTAAACAAAAGAATCTTATTTTGTTAGAACAAAAAAATGAAAATGAAAATGAGAAGAAGACAATTTATTTGGAAATTAATTTTTAAACACGTCTCAAGTCTTAAAGTATCTTTTTTTATAACAATACATAGATAAAATTATAAATTTTGTATTTATAGTTTTTGTTTTTTAGCTTTTCAAAAAATTGACAAATCTCTTTAACAAGGGTTTATTTGTTGGTATGCCAGGTTGCATGAAAATTATATTTACAACACAAATGTTGTAAAATATTATCTTTCTTTCTGCACTCACATATACTGTCTGTACTCCTAGAAATAAAGAAGAAATAACAATTTTTAATGAACAGTCTTATGTAAATAACAAGTACATCCGATATTATGTAAGGAAAATATAATAAAATTTGTGGTCTGGTTTAGTGCTAATATTTTTCCGCATTCCAATTCAAATTGAATTGTACTTTCTATTGTTCCAGCTTTTGCAAGCGTATCGGATTTCTTACATTCTATATCCGCGTGTTCAGATAACCGTCGAATTTTTTGATATCTTCTCCAGAGACATACAAACTTCTTAAACAGAAACTCTGATTATTTCTAGTCTTGGGAGAAAGTAAATGATTGAATCAAACGTGGCCTAGGAGTCACTCTTCTCTACTTCCACAGCGGAATGGATTCCATATGTTGTTTTCTGTTTTGCCTCTCATGAATTCTTGATTTCAGTAAAAGTATGATAGACAATATTCAACTTAAAGCTGGATGTACAGTATTTACAAGCAATAAACTTGTCAATATCGTTACACTTCTTATACAAATAATGACACGCTACATTACTGTGGAAATTCTGTTCTTCCTACCTAAATACTAAGCTATACTCATTCGAAAGAGTAATAAAATTTATGGAATTTCTTTAATAAAATACAGAAATTCCTTAAACAATAGTAACATTATCATTTTTCCTAAGAGCAACCTTATAGTTTTACTTTATGGTTGATAGCAGCAAATACAGACAGGGGAAAAGTCGTATGTGACAGCTGATATTATAAGCAACTCATTGGTATTTCATTAATTCTCTGTCATTTTCCCTGGCAATTTTATTTGCCAGTTTGTGTGAATACAGTTTTATGACAGTGTGAATGGCTACCGTAACTAAAATCACAATCAAAGAAAGTCACATAAAATTGCAAATGAAATCCCTTCTATTAGTTTAGCAGTATTAGGTGGTTTAATAATGATTGTCACTGTAAGCATATTTGTAGGTAAATATATACAATGTTAATGGATAAAAGCATTTAGAAAAAATAAAATATTTAATTAACCAGTATTTGTTAATTAATTATTTTATTATATACAT